>WAAF01004547.1:0-10350 GCA_013400475.1 Tricholaema leucomelas
CCAAAACATTCTAGCTAGCTTTAAACTAGATCAGAGGGATGTAAGGTATTGGAACAGACTGCCTAGGGAAGTAGTGGAGTCACCACTGCTGGAGAAGTTTAAAAAATGTATAGATGTGATGTTGAGAGACATGGTTTAGTGGTGACCTCGTAGTGCTGGCTTGACAGTTGGACTTGATGATTTTAAAGGTCTCTTCCAACCAAAGTGATTCTGATTCTATGTTAGAGTTAATCCAACAGAGAACTACGGTGCAGTTTGTTAAAACAGTCAAAGCCAAATGAGACCCAAGTTTCTCCTTCATTCACATGGAATATGCCTTGGTGTATTAAGACATGACCTGTGTGCCACAGCTGTGTAGTGCCTCAAAAGATGGGAGACTCGACTTCATGTCTCTGCTGCATGACTGAGAGAAGTTTACACCCTGCATCACTCCAGATGGGTTGCAAATGGCACACCATTTGGATTAGTCTTCGCATCAGCTTACTAGCCATCCTTGTTTGCAGTCACCATTACGTTTTCCCCTAAGCAACGCTGCATGCCCTGGAAATGTAGTCCTAGCCACTCTTGAATCCAGCAGTGATCAAATGCAGTATGGTTCCTGCCATGCACAGCCTCAGGGGCTGTTGTGACTTGTTCATGGCCCCATTTTGGTCACAGGGCAGCTCTCTAATATTTCACAATAGCCTGAGCAAGTTCATGTTGCTGATTTCTTCCTTCTCCTTGGTGCACACCTGGCATGGCCCAGTTCTAGAAGGTACACCAAACAACTTTGGTTTACCAAAAGCCACCAAAAAATGAGGTATAAAACCAGGTGGTGGGGTAGTCTGCAATACCAAGGCTTAAATGCAAAATGTCCTTTCTGGGCACAGGGAGAGCAACAGTAACATACATTTTACAAGTAGAACATTGAACCATTCCAGTACTGCAGTGGCAGGTACTACAAGGTGACAACATCGCATCCAAATGCTGGTGTGAGTAGGAGTAAAGTGTTTGTGATGGACACACTCTTTTTGCTGTCACCATGCAGCCACAGAGCCTTCTATGCCTTCAGCTGCAAGTCATGCAACTTATTGCAGGAAAGCAAATGGCATCTCCATATTGAGCTGCAGAAAAACAGAAGGGATTGACCTGCCTGCTTCTCCAACTCTTCAAGTGTGCTCAGACTTCTCATCACTATTCTCCCTGTGCTGGGAAGCCAGCCAGCAAGGGTGCCAGCATCTGGCAGCAGTGAGCAGAACAGTAACTATCATATAAAGCTATTCAAATACAGTGTTTAACAGGTATAAGTGCATCTGGGCACTGCCTTTAATGCATCTTAAAGCAGGTGGTGGGTGGTAACTGTTATCCTTGCATCTTTATTCCTGTTCATCTTCTGCATTGTGAGTCAGAATTAACTTCTGTGAGCCACACTGAGCAACTGAGTAAATGAATGGAGAAAGGCATCCCCACGAGGGGCAGGACTGGAATAGGCACAGTCAAAGGTAATACAGGTCCAAGGTGTGCCATTGGTCCCTCAGACAGCTGGAGACAGGTGGTCACAGGGACACTGTGTAGACAACGTGCCTCTCTGTGAGGACCTGTCACTGTCCTTCATCTACACCTACAGAGGTGTAGGTGCCATGTCAGTCTTGCTCAGGGACAGTGGCCCTGCCTTGCTCATTGCCTGCTTGCAGCCCCCAGGAATATGAGAAAGGACCAGTCTCTCCAGTTAATTCAACTGGAGCAGTGGTGAGGCCTGAGGCTCCAAAAAAACAGGGAGAAACAAAGGTGTCCATATGTTGTCATACCAAGCTCTCAAATGTTCCTGTCACTTTTCCCTAGACAGGCAACCTAGATAAAATTGCAAATTCTACCATTAGCACAGGCATTGAGTCCATTCCTCTGCCATCATCATACTCCCCTCTGTGAATTTACTTGTTTCCTTGTGACCTTCACCTAGTCTTCAAATTTGGCCAGACTATTCTTACAGGATCTGAGCCCAAACTGATCTGCAAGTTTTGTTAGACAAACTAGCAAATCCCACAAATAGGCTGAGGGAAGGAGTGCACATGAACTCTTAATAGCTCCACCTAAATAAGGCAAACTCAAGTACACCAAACTGTAATTGCTTTGCACTTGACAAAAAGCCCTGCAATTCACTCCACAACATGTTTGCTACATCTATTCTTGTGCTTGTGAGAGAGGGGGAGAAGAATGATAACTCCTCTACAGCCACACATAGGGAAACTTTCCCTGCATACCAGAGAGAACAACCCACACAAACTCCTCTTCTTCCTAAGCAGAGCTGGAGGGACACAGAGAACTCATTTTCCCAAGCAGAGAGGACTGATGAGCTGACACATAATGGTGTGTGGCTTTCAGCTTTGAGCCAACAAAGCACTAGGCTCTGAATGCAACATTTCCTTGCAGAATGCACAAAAAGAATGCTGTTTGTGAACAAACTAAAACTGATTGGCCACTCTTGAAGGCAATTTGATTGGCCACTCTTGAAGGCCCATCTCTGGATGGATGGAGGCAATAGCAATACAGCTCTCTACAGGCAAAGGAGTAAGACAAGAACCTATTTTTCCTCATGTTTCTATGCACCTGCAACATCAGGTGGACATGAGGGAGAACAAAAAAATTTCTTTGATATGTGCGTATTTGCCCTTTTATTTGCAATGTTCATATTCCAGGTCAATTAATTTTTTTTCATATTTAAAATTGTTTTATTTTTTATTATTTTGAATTTCTTTAATTTTGAATGATCTCACCCCTCCAAATGTCTCCTTCAAATCTGTGTTTTGGGAAGACAACTACGGCCTTTTTCCTCCTGTGGTGTGGCTGTTGGAGAGGGGAAATTAATTGATGTGAGATGATATTTTCCAAAATTAGTATTATTTATTAATTTTGTTATTCAGAACTCTCGCCACCCCTGACCACTAATTTTAATAATGTTTTGTTTCTTACACGGTCATGGGAACATTCTATGGATAATATCTACATCTAATATAACCAGTAAAATAGATATACATTAATTGAACTGAAAGAGACTATTCCCGTGGTCAAATGCCACTTGGAGTCAAATACGCCATTTGCCCAGTAGATGGGCCCAAGCTCTTTCTGCTCTATGGCAGAAGACAGTAGAGAATTACAAAGAAGCATTTCAGCATTTACTCACAGATTATTGTAATTACCCTCACAGAGGCCAGCCACAGTTCAGACAGTGCCCAAATGCTTTCAGGGGACTCTGTCTTGTTGGACGTTGAAGCTTGCATCTTTCTGGCTTCTGGGGAAAGGATGCAGATGATCTCTGACCTTGTTCTCCTGGCTTCTTCTGGACGATCTGTATATATATCCAGGAATTCTAGGCAGAACCTTCAGGTGCAGAGGCAGGATGTCGTGCAGTCTCAGCACGATGTCATGCTGGCCACACAGGTCAATCACGTGCAGACATCCAGGGTCTGCTCCGGGTAACTCGCAGCAGTGGAGTTTACCAGGCAAGCAATAAGGCAGTGTGCAATAGCAGCAGGGCTGGGCACAGCAGAGAGAGCATGGCAAAGAGCAGGGAAGCAAAGCAGGGAAGCAAAAGCAGGTTGTTCACCTGCGTATCTCCTTTTATCAATATGGGCTGAGATTAATTGCTCCTTGGGCACAAGAATAGCCAATCGGGGTGGCAGTTAGCCAAACTTTATCATATTAGGCAAAGCCATAAGCTCACTTTTCCCTAATTTGGAAAAAAGCACGGGCCTTGCATTAGGCAGGCACAAGCCAAGTGTGTGTACCTTACACCACAGGACCCTGGGCAGGCCAGACTCTCTGGCTCCAGGTCCTTTCGTGTCCATTTCCGTGCTTGCCTCTCTGGTGGAGCAGAAAAACATGCCTAGGCAAGGCAGGATGTGTACAAGCCTATTTTGGGCCTACGAGGCCTACCATAACAGTGGCATGTTAAACAGCCCTGCTGCTTGAGGGGTGGAGAGCCATGTTTCATGCTAGCAATTAGGTTCTCATCAGCTACTGATTGGGATTTGCAAAATTATACTTTAGCTGACATCTAAGATATATAATTGCAATATTAACTATGCCTGCAGAAGAAGGCAGTAGGAAGATTGAAGCCAGAAAGCCAAATGCAGGCCCTTGTTCTTGTTAGTATGACCATTAGTTCTTTCCTGCATCAGCATTTAGGATGCCAAGGCCACTTACAGACATCAGTGGTCTGGCTACCTGTCTGTCATGATGTACTCCCATGGAAAACTCACTGTTGGTGTCTCCCAAGTTGTAGTATCTACACAAGTACTTAATAATAAGGTTATTTATGGTCTGGACTATGGCTGCCTCTTTGCTCACCCTTTTCCCCTGAAAGCTGCAAAAGCAGTTGCCTGGGCAGAGGTTCAGTTAGGGATTAGTGCCAGGTTTATCTTACCTGTGGAGGTTTGGTCCTCAAGCATGTGTAGAACTTTTTGGGTTGATTTTTTACCAAAACAGGCAGCATCAATCTGGGTTCCCTTTCTTGTTTTTTATTAAATAGCTCAGTAGTCTGTGCAGATGTGTCTCCAGGCATGTAGAGGTACACTTTAGGAACTGAATAAACACTTTAGCCATGCATTCGATCTCGGCAAGTAGGTAGATAAGAGGTAGTTTTCCAGAGCTACATCTTCTACAGCTCTTCCTATCTGAGTTACCTGAAGGCTCTAAAGTAAGATTTTTATGTTCAATGTGCTTGAAAATTTCAGAGCTTTCATCTCCAAGAAAAACCCACATTTTCAAAATTGGGAGAGAGAAAATAAAATGCATGGTTAGTTTCAGCATTCAAGGGAATATTGATGTGCAAGAGGCTATAGCACAACATTCAGACAGAGGAATATGACAGAATGATCTGGGCACTAGGTAAGACTATCCACAGTCCCATTTCTTCTGTTGCCCTTGGAAATAAAATAGGATCACCTCTTCTCCCTGTGTCTAAGTGGGTCTTTCACAGACATTGTCTGATTGACCAAGGCAGCCAGGCACATTCATTCAAAACACAACTTTCCAAGAAGCTGGTGTCGCAGGGGGGGGATCCTGCCGCCTACACCGATTTGTGGAGGGGAGAAATTAATTGGTGCGACATAATATGTATAAAAATATATATTTATTAAATCAAATATTCTGAACTCTTGCCACCCCCAACCACTGTATATTAATATAAAATGGATCTACACAGTTATGAAGCACCTTATAGGATTAATACCACAATATTATAATAACTATAAACAGAGAGAGGACTTTTCCCATGGCTTAATGCTGCTTTGGGGTCAATATACTATTTGCCCAGCAGAGTGGGCTGAAACCCTTTCTGCTCTATGTCAGGAGCAACAGGAATTACAGAGGCATTAAAGCATTTACTCACAATTCTGATTAATTATCAATAATCACCCTCCGGGGCTACATCACAGCCTATTACTAGTGTCCAAACTTCAGGGGAGCTTTGCCCGTGGACTTTAAGGCTGGAATCTTCCTGGTTTCAGGGGAAAGGATGCAATCTTCCCAGCTGTCTGGGGAAATGATCACAGTCTCTGCCCTTGTTCTCCTGGTGAATGATCACAGTCTCTGCCCTTGTCTCCTGGCTCCTTCTGGATGCTTTGTCCGTCTGGGGACTGTTGGCAGGACCTCAGGTGCAGGAGAAGTATGCCATGCAGACTTGAGCACGTTGTCATGCTGGCTACTCAGGCTGATTGCGCGTGCA
Source organism: Tricholaema leucomelas (assembly GCA_013400475.1). NCBI lineage: Eukaryota > Metazoa > Chordata > Aves > Piciformes > Lybiidae > Tricholaema lacrymosa > Tricholaema leucomelas. Next base: position 5,705 of record WAAF01004547.1, read on the forward strand.
GACAAGAGGGGTCTGCTTCCTGGTAACTTGGCAGCAATGGCGCTTACCAGGTGTGCTAGTTTGAAGCTAGCTAGAATGTTTTGTTGAGAAGGACTAGATCATAGGCTGTAAAATGAAAACAATGGTGTCTACTTCCCTCACAGTCTTGCTGGGATGTGTAAGGAAGAAAGGCAAAACAAAGATTAGGTCACTTTGCTCTGCACTTCATGATGGGCTGTGCTCTCAGCTCCTTGCCTGCTGGGGAGCTCGTGGCTGCTGGCTGGACTCCATCTTGCTTTCTAGCCTCACCCTCCCTTTGCTTGGCTGCTTCACCTTGCTTTTTAACCCTCTTGGCCAAACCTCCATTCTTCCTTGGGACTGGGGTAAGGTTGAGAGGGGTAGGGGGAAGGTGAGGGGGTGGTTGAGAGCCCCTGCTGGGGACTCAGGTTTCTGGGAGAATTGTGTTTGTATTACCTTTTTACCTTGTATATTTCTGTCTATAACTGTATATACTGTAAATATCTTCTTGTAAATTGTGCCAGCTGTAAATATAAGCTTCATTCAAATTTCCAGAGCCGGCTGAGTCTAGTCTGGGTGATTTCTAAAGTGTGGGGGGGCGGGGGACACCCAAACCATCACACCAGGCAATGATAAGGCAGGCATTTACAGGATCTGCTTCCTGGCAACTCACCATAGCTGGCTGGGAGATTCTGTCTCTGTAATAACAGCATAAGCAAGTAGGCATAAGCAAGAGGCTGGTGAGTCTAAATCTAATAATAAGCAGGTGTGCCTGAATGTGAGCGATCGTGAGCAGGGGGGCCCAAGCACAGGGGCTGAGCGTGTGAGCATGCTGGTGAAGTGAGAGCAGGCAGGTGAAGCTGCAGCAATGGAGTCAGAGCACGTTGTTTACCTGTGTAGCTCTATTTATCAACTGTGGGCCGAGATTAACGGCCCTTTGGCCACTAAAATGACCAATCAGGTTATGACAGTCAGCCAAACAATACCATAATAGGCAAGATCACAAACCTAGTACCCCCAAATATGGGGAGAGCATAGGCTAGGCATGTGGGGCTTACACAACATGTTTACAACCAGCTTATATAACCTGTTTACAACCTGGACCTTAGACAGGCCAGACTTTGTGGCACCAGGCCTATTGTGCCCCTTTTGTGCTTGTTTACCCATTTAATGTGTTTACCTTTAGTTTAGGCAGCAAAACATGTCTGGGCAGGGCAAGGCAAGGCAAAAAATAAGCCTATTTTCGGGCCTACAGGCCCTTCACAACAGCTGGTCTTTCAGATAAATTGTGTATCAACAAATAAACACTCATCTCACTCCTATTTAATATTTTAACCTGAGAGATAAGTCCTTCCTCCCATGGTGAAGGAATCGTTGGTAAACACAAGCTTGTGAGCCTAGCTGCTTCTAATACTAGCTTGCATCATTATGCAAATTCAGCTCTAGTGTTCCCATAGCCTGGGGATGGCCTCAATCTCAGCTTCACACTGTGTCAAACAGCTTCCTACAGTCCATGCACCATCACCACTGAAGAGGGGATCACTGATCAGCATTTATCTCTACTTCTGGGTTTTGCTACCTTCTGTCACTGGATGTGCTTGTTGCAGCTCTGTGTGCCTCTGATGCAGTTTTCAAATGTAACAAAAGATTAATTACTGAGAATGGACAACATTGGCTGCTAACATTTAAGAGATGGTGAAAGCAAGATTTTAATCACAATGCCTTATCTCAGCATCTACATGTAAACCATCAATAACTTTAATAAATCCAGTAACTGCTTTACATTTTCTGGATAACTGTATAAAACCTACTTAGGAGTTTCAAAAGACATTGAAAAACCACAAAATCCTGGCTTTTTTTTTATTTTTTTGTTAAATTTCCCAGCAAAGTCTGAGAACACATTAGTGTTTTTGACAAAAAGTAAGCAGTCCGTTTCTCCATATTCAAGAGACATATCAGTAGACATTCACTCAGGTCACATAAAACATATTGGCACTATTAAAGAGGATTTCAGGTTGATAGCCTCCAAAGTGTGGCTTGATGGTCTTCGTATAAGTTTTGTACAATTAGTGCCCCAGTTGAGATGGTAACATGATGCTATATCCTTGAGGAGCATGTCTAGCAGAACTGAGATCTCCACTTCTCTTTGAAAGGCCCTCTCACCTTCTCGTAGCACCCGTAGCACAAGAGGGGTGACCTTCATTGCCCATCCACAGGTCCTGTTTCAGCAAAGCATGAAAAAAGCTAGAAATCTTCCCCTTTTATCACTGATGCAGTTTCATTCAGGGCAACACCTTTACAACCCAGTCTATTTTGCCATGTCATTTTCCTCATGTATGAGAGTGAAAATACTTAAATATCCAAACAAAGAATGTTTATGATTGCCTGCTTGTTAGCACATTTTTTTTACTCCTGTCTCCAAAACTGTAAACATGAGACTCAAACATCTGTTGTGCTTTCAGTGGGAGAAGGGACTTACTGTGAGGCACAGCTACTAACATTTTACTTACTTCTGTCTTGGATTACTCTTTTGTTGTTGCTTTGTTTTGGGGATGGGATTTTTTGTTTGTTTGTTAGTTTTAATTGCTAAGAGTTACAATGCAATGACCTACATACAATATAAAAGAACATATATTTTAATAGGCTTACATTTTCAATATATATTAGTAAGTTGGCTGACACAAGCCTTACTCTTTCATGAACTGCCAGGGTTAAAAAAGTCCAGTGCAGCCCAGCAAACTTCTCTCTGCTTGGCTTCACACTAGTGAACATAGAAGGAATGCTCCCTGATCTTCAAGCATCTCCTAAAGCCACCCAATGACTTTGTCATGTCTCCAAGTGGTTCCCATCTACCAGATTTTAAGATCTTCTTTCTGCACTGCAGCTCACAGAAGAATTCATGTTAAAACTTGCAAAGGAGTCAGACCACTGTGTTTGAAATAGATCTGTACCCAGTCAACTGAGTTCAGGTGTGGCCGAAAGCATGCCAAGTATTTCAGAGAAAATACCTATGGGGATTATTTTTTCTTATAAAAAATGAAGGTGGGTAAATGGATTTGTACCTTTCAGACAGAATTATCTTAAACAGTCATGTTTGATTTTCAAGTGACTTAATTTTTAGACTTTCTTGGACTACACTTAAGGAAAATTCAGCTAAACAAATAATTGTTTCTTTTCAGCAGTGTGTTATAATATTGCCAAAGCTATCAAGCTTTCTTACAAATATATATGTTTTAAAAAAAACTTCTTTATAATAATTATATCATTATATTATAGTATTATATATAATGATTGGTATATATTATTATCATCCTTTTTTTTAAACTTGCCCTTATCAAGATGAAGCATCTAGAACTTTGTTCCATGTAAATACACAGCCATGTCTTCTGAGCAAAAGCAGTCTTCACCACGTCTTTTGATACTTGTTCTTTCAGAGAAACCATATTTTCTCTATCACTGTCTGACTACTGAAAGATGAGAAAGACAAATTAATTTCTATGTGTGCTTGGGATTTGCTGCCTTTTCTCCTGACAAAATTCACAGGAAACAAATTTCCTTCCAGTGACTCAGAGTATCTTCTTGATCTTTCTACATCCTCCAGAGAGTCTACATTACTTTTAGTTTTGAGAAAGGGCTTCTGCAAACTTACCAGAAATTTTGCCCAGTGACTCAAACTGGTAAATTGTCATAAACATGAGAAGATCTCAACACAAAGATGAACCTTTTTCTACTCTCAGCATTATGGCTCTTTCTGTGCTCTAAGTATCTCTGCACCTTACACTGTTGTCATCTGAAGGCAGACCTACATAGAACAAAAATATTGTTAGATAAAAAAGCATTTATATGACAGGAGAAAGAAAACAGCCTCAGAAGAAAATCAGAGTGTTCTGATATTATCACTGTAAGACAGCACAGGACAGTTGGCACAGCACAGTGCTGGGAAAAAAAAAAAGGGGGAAGAATATGTTGGGCAAGGAGGAACATCTGTGGACAATCTATGTACATAATTTAAACCTTTGAAATACTTCTCCCCTCCAGGACATAACTGTGCTTCAATCCTACCATAGATTTTTTTACCATAAATTGAACTTAGATTTGTGTCTGACAATCAATGTGAGAAGCTAAGGTCCATATAAAAACAAGAAAGGACTGCACACTTTCACACTGATACGCCATAAAACAGAAATGGAAAGCCATGCTGTGGGATGAATAAGTGATTCTCCTTTGTCTTTTCCCTTTGGACAACACTGCAGGTTCCACTTGTTTAGGGGGATTCTTGTTCATTGGGAAGAAGATGACAGTATTTAATGTGATACTCAGGTACAGGCTAATTTTTAACACATATATATTTTATATTCTAAAATGAGCTGTTTGCTGTCTAGGGAAATGCAGTTTCTAAAAAGCAACAGCTATAGAACATTTCTACTTTATGAAGTAACTTCATAATGACTCAACAGTTTAGTTCCATGTGTCTGAGGCTTCAAAAAAACTTATGCTAAATAATGAAATTCTACACATTGGGAATAAAGTTTGCATTTTTTTTTAAATGTTCATTTTAACTATTGGCACTGATGGTTCAGATTTTCTGTCTTGATTTTTCCTCCCTGTTTTCTCGTTAGTAGTATCACACAGTATCACCAAGGTTGGAA
>WAAF01004552.1:0-13517 GCA_013400475.1 Tricholaema leucomelas
GCGCGGTATGTTATCTGCATGGCCCCGCCCCGGTCCCACAGCCTCTCAGCCCTTGCATTCCGGGATCTGAGGATGTAATGCTACGGTAGAGGCAGGGCCGTGCAACTCCATGGCTGCTGCCAGGTGCCCGCCTACCCGCAGTCAGCCTGCCCGCTTCGGTGCAGCTGCACTACCGTCACCAGATGATATCTTTGTGATGCCCAAGGAGCAGTTCCATCTCCCCGTGGTGCGGCGAGCTCTGCTCCAGCCAGGAGTCAGCTGAGCCCATCTGTGCAAGGAACTCATCGCTGAAGGTTCACTCACCACCGACCTCCTCGGATCCAGCTGTGCCTCCACTGAGACTTGGTGCATGTCACATGGGTGACATTGACTGTCCTGCAGCTCTCAGGCACCTCTGCTATCACTGTGGCTATCACGGGTCAGTGAGTATGGCCTCTCTCAGCTCCTGGGCACAGCTGGTGTGGCACATCAGGCGCAAGGAGTCATGCATGTCCAGGTGCAACATCATTCTCTGCCTTGATCCCTGTCTCAGGAGGCATCACAGAATCGTAATGGTTATGGTTGAAAAGGACCTCTTAAGAGCATTGGGTCCAACCGTCAGCCCAGCACTGCCAGGTTACCACTGTACCACCTCCCTCAGAACCACATCTACGTGACTTTTAAACCCCTTCCAGGAATGAGGACTCCACCCCTGCCTTGGGCAGCTTGTTCAAGGCCTCAAGAGCCCTATCCATGAAGAAATTGTTCCTCATGTCCAACATAATTCTTTCCCGGCTCAACTTGAGGCTGTTTCCTTCTTGTCTATATTTTTTTGCCCCAGACAAGAGACCAACCTCCACCTCAAACCAATTTCCTTTCAGGGAGTTGTGCAGAGCAAGAAGGTGTCCCTGACCCATCTTGAGGCTAAACAACCCCAGGTCCCTCAGCTGTTTCTCTGTGCTCTAGGCCCTTCACCAACTTCATAGAACTTTGACCGTGCTCCAGCACCTCGATGTGTTTCTTGAGGTACTGGGGCAAAACTGACTATTTGAGCTGTGACCTCACCAGTGCACAGTACAGTGGGATGATTGCTGCCCTAGTTCTCATCTCTGCACCAGTCTTTCCTCAGTCCCTGGTACCCCAAAGTCGAGTGTGACACTGGCATCCAGTGCTTCTGCCTCTTTCACCTTCTGTGTCACCAGGTTTCCTGTGTACAGCACCCTGCCCATGGTCTTCAGCACCTCTAGACCCTCAGTTCCCATAGGGCTTGTCCTCGAGGCTGGGACACACTTGCTCCCCACAGTTCCCATCCTGGCTACACACTCTACATACTCCCTGCAGTGCCTGAGCTTTGTCAGGGACTCCCTACTTGTCCCTGTTGGGCTCCTGGTGCTATACCCTGGGGTGGAGGGGCTGCCTTCTGAGTGCTGCCACAACTGTCATCCACAGACTGGCCATGATCCACAATTGTGATCTCATCATCAGGCAGCAGACACTAGGCCAGGTCTCCCCAGAGTTTTCTCCGGGCAGAACAACCCCAAGTCTTTCAGTCTATCCTCACTGCAGGTGGCTTCAGCCCTTGGATCATCTTTGAGGCCTCATCTGGATTTCTTCAAACAAAGCGGTGTCTCTCCTGTGCTGAGGACCCCAGGGCTGGACACAGCACTGTAGGCAGGGGCTGACCAGAGTGGAGCAGAGGGGCAGAATCCCCTTTCTTGACCTGCTGGCCATGCTGCTTTGGATGCAACACAGGAGACAATTGGCTTCTGGGTTGCAAGTGCACATGACCAGCTCCTGCCCAGCTTTTCACCTACCTGCACCTCCAAGTCCTTCTCCACAGGGTTGCTCTCCATCTCTCCATTCTTTCATTGACCAGTCTGGACTGATACCAGGACTTGTCCTTGCCCAGATGCAAGACCTTGTACTTGGCCTTGCTGAACCTCAGCAGGTTCACATGGTCTCAATTATTCATCTTGTACTCTGGATGACAATCTCAGTTGTGTCAACCACACCACTCAGCTTGATGTCATTTGCAACCTTGCTGAGGGTGCACTTCACTTGACCCCATTATCCATGTCATTGAAGAAGGTACTAAACAACACTGGTTGGATGAGGCCTCAAGGAACCTAGTCTAGGTAGAAGGCATCCCTGCCCATGGCAGGGGAGTTGGAATTAGATGATCTCTTATGGACCCTGCCAACCCAAACCATTCTATGAATCTACTACATAACCCTCAGGGACACCACTTGCCACCAATCTCCATCTGGAGATTGAAAAGTTGACCACTACTCTCAGGCTGTGACCATCCAGTAAAGGTCTCTCTTCAACTGAAAGGATGTTTTGTGGAACCAAGTCAAAGGCCACAATGGCAAAATTCAGAGATCTTCATTTGTCCACTGATGTACTCACTCCATCACAGAGGGCCACTGGGTCAGTCAGGCTGGACTTGCCCTTGGTGAAACCATGCTGGCTTGTCTGGAATCACCTTCCAGTCCTCTGCGTGCCTTAGCAGAGCTTCTAGGAGGACCTGCTCCATGATCTCCTCAGGCACAGAGGTGAGGCTGGCAGGTTGGCGGTTCCTCCTCTACCCTTCTGAAGCACAGGAGGCCTGGAGGCAGGCCAGGGAGCGGCCAGGACAAGGTTTTAACCACACGAGTTTTATTTTAAATAAAACCGAACACAGATGCAGGCTTTGCGACCGGAGTGACAGACCAGACAAGCGATGCGACGGGAGGGACGATGGCCAGGGCCAGCTCTGCCTGCCGCTCTTGGCAAACACACCCCAGCGGAGACCTGGCTGGCTCAGCCCCAGGGAGTCCTCTGTGGCCATGGGCAAGAGGAGAGGACTCCCTGGTGGTGACAGGCTCCCGCTCTGGGATCCTCAATCCTGGCTACTGGTGGTTCAGTCTCTCCCTTGCTGCCTGCACCTGCATGTGCGGGCAGGTGGCCATGTCCTCAGCCAGGCTGGGGGTTCTTTATCATCTTTCCAGAAACCTGAAGCAACGTCTCCCTCCTCCAAGCCATGTCCTCTCTGCAGCTGATGAGTGGCCGCTGAGCTCCGTGCTGTGGTCCCTGGCTCCAGCCTCCCTCCCTGGGGCTGGCAGGGTGCAGGCAGCACGCTGGCACCCTCCACCCCAGGACAACCACCCCAAGGAGGACTCATTCTTTCCCTCTTGCTCTCACACAGCGGGGCAGGCGGGGACACAGGGGCAGCTGCGGCACTCACACCGGAGGGGTCAACGGAAATAAATATGGGGGGTGGGGGTGGCGAGGGCCAGAGCCCATGCCCACCCCCCCCTACCCCCGGCAGAGGTACAGCTGTGTTCCTCGCTGGGTGGACATCAATGATGGAGACAGCAGCTTCCCACTGGAGCTGCCGGACGCCGTGATGGAGACTGTAATGGCGTGTGACAGTGCGGGGCGAGGCGCACGGGCTCAGGACCTCGAATGTCTATGGTGGGGGGTACAGCGCGGGGCGGGGCGCGGGAGCGTGCCGGGGCTAGTACTCGTCCTGGTCCTCTGGCTGCTGCTCCTCCAGCTCATCATCCTCTGGTGGGGCAAAGCCCTCCTGGCAAGGGGGTACAAGCGGCAATCAGCTCAGGGTTGGCATGGGGTAGGCAATCTCGCTCCTGGCTGGCTCCTGCCTTATCCCCATGCACCCTTCCAAGCATGAGCAAGGGCTTCAGCCAAGCCCAAACTGCCCCCTCTAGCATCAAATGAGGGCAGAGGCTGGGAGCAGCTGGGAAGAGGGTCTCTTCCCAGTGATGCTCAAAGAGCAGGATGGAGGGGCTGGAGGTTCTTGGGGGGTGGGCAGCGATGCCTGGCCCTCACCTCTGTGGCGTAGAGGACACTGATGATGCCAGTGATGATGGGGCTGTTCTCATTCTCATGCTCCTGGCAGATCAGCTCGATGTCCCGCAGCTTGCTGAAGTAGAAATCCCGCTCCTTCTCCAGCCCATCCACCGTCAGCTTCAGGTCCATCAGCTGCAGCAAGGGGCCAAAGCCTTTAGCTCAAAGCCCCCATACATGTGGGCTCAGCACCGTCCTCACTCACCCAAGGTACCCACTGGTCACCCCAGCAGCAGGCAGGGGTGGGCAGGGGTCCTGCCTACCTGCTGGTTGAGCTCCAGGATCTGTGCATCAGCCTCAGTGCCCCCATTACGAGCTGCAGGGGAGTTTTTCCGGAGGATGCCGCTGGGAACGTTGCTGAGGCGAGCTGGGTTTGATGTGTTCTTGGGGCCGGTGGGAGAGGTTCTCTGGGGGACTTGACAACAGATGGGGACCAATGGGTTAATACCGGCCTGGGGTTATGATAGCAGGAACCCCTCCCTGCATTGTTTGTGGTGCCTGGGGCCAGCAGCAGGCAGCAAGAGCAGGCAGAGCACTGGAGACTGAGCCATGACTGGGCCGTCCCCTGCCTCATTTTTCCCTGGCTGATCTCATCCCTAGACTCCTTGAGAGGTGCTTGAAGCCTAGTTGGTGTTTGACATGGAATGGAGGGGGCCCAGTCCTTCAGATGCTCCCACAGGGTTAGCACAAGTAGCTCACAATGCCCACAGTGCATCACTCGTGGCTAGGAGCAGGCTGGTATGGTGGGGAAGACAGCCAGAGTGGGGTCACCCAGACTTGGGGTGAGGAGGATGGAGGCAGCTAAACCTTACCCAGCTCCCCAGTTCCCAGTCCCTCCAGTGTCACCTCTGCCCTGCATATGTCCCTGCAGACTCTCTGGCCCACCCCTGATCAAAAGCAGGCAGCACAGCAGGGCACAAGCAGGGATGGCGGGGGACAGGGTTGTGGGGGGAGACACCCGTCTGAGGCCAGACCGACGCAGGGTGCAGGAGGGCAGGGGGGCAGCGCTCGCCGGGGAGGACCCGGACATTACCTGCAGTGCCAATGGGTTTCTTGGGTTTGTTGAAGATGTGATCACCTGGGTTTGGGGGGGGTGTGACGTCCTGGCCCTGCCGTGCCAGCAGCGGGTTGTACTCCTTCCCGTCGTAGTTGGCGTCAAAGAACTTCTTAAACCACTGGATGAACTCAAAGTTGTCCTGGAACTTGCCCTTCACCAGTCTCTCCACTGCGATGATCTGCAATGAGGACAGAGAGGGGGTGGCAGGGCTGCACCCCCGGCACGGCTCCCACCCCACTGTGAACCCCTGCCCACCCCATGGACCTACTTTGTCCACTCCCATCTTCTTGAAGGCAGCCTGCAGCACCTTGAAGTTGTGGATGTACTCATGCTCCAGCTTGGCCTGGAACTTGACCTTCCGCAGGTGGACGCAGCCAGGGAACAGCATGTCCATGAACTGGCAATAGGCAGCCCCTGCGCCGGGGCCACACCGTGGCGTCAGGGGAGGGGGTTAGCAGCACACCACCACCATCTATGTCCCCGTCCCTGTCCCCCCCTGCCACTGGGACCCACGTCTCACCTGAGCAGAGCTGCTCAATCTTGGTGTAGTTGAGCTGCAGGGAATCGTTGACCCAGGCGAGCATGTCATGGCGGCTCAGGTTCTCGCTGGTCACCGATGTCGAGTACACATTGACGGCCATGCCCCAGCTGCCAAGAGAAGGGCATCATGATGGCATCATCACTCCAGTGTGACCCCCACCTTGGGTGGTGTGCATCTCACCACAGCCCTCACCACAGCCCTGCTGCATGGCAAAGGGTAGCAGGACTCAGGGTGCCCATCTCATCCAGCCTCCAGCATCAGGGGACACTAGGGCCAGGACACTGAGGACCCCCAGCCCCAGCTGCATCCTCAGGTGTATGGGGCATGAGGGTCCCTTGCAGCCCTCCGACATCCCAGATGGCCAGGTGGACCCCTTCTCTAAGCAGGGGCAGTTGGGTGCTGAGAAGCAGGACCCACCGCAGGACACGCATGCAGTGCAGGATGCGGCTCACAGGCAGGGTGTCTCAGAGGGATACAGGCACCACTGAGGGCACTGCCCCTGTGCCAGGGCACAGCTCCTTCCCTATGCAAGGCCGTGGGGCTCCCGGGGGCTGCTGCTGGCCCATAAGCAGCTTATACCCCCCCTTGCAGCCCTAATCTGCTGGGGCCAGGATCGGGGTCCATTAGAGCAGAGCTTAGAGGGGCAACATCTGCCAGCAGGCACATCCACAAACCTGCTCCCAGATGGTGGAGGGCTCTGCCTGGGCACCACAGGAGTGTAGACCCCACCGCCACGGCTGTGCCACGGTAGAGCACTAAGGAGCCATGCTGAGGAGCTGGGGGGTGGTGCACCATCCCATCACTTCCCACCAAACGTTTTAGAGCAGAGATCATCCCTGCTGCACCCTGCCTGAGTGAGGGTCCCCAGCAAACCTTGTAGCTCCATGCCTCACTTACCCTCCCCACCCCCCCGCCCCAGCACAGCAGCAGCAGTGTTAATCCGCTTCCAGCTCCCCGGTGAGGGGGGCTGTAGGGTGTGGGCCCAGCTGCCAGCCAGGGGCTCTGGGTAGGGAGTGCCCCTCCTTCCCCCCCCCAGCTTCCTTTGGCCCTCCATCACCTGCCTAGCCCCACTTTCCTGCTACCACAGCCCAGGGGGTTGTGTGGGGCTGGTGAAAGGATGCATTGACTGCACCATGCCTGCACTAAGGGCATGAATGAGACTCCCTGTCACCCGGCAGAAAGGCTCTGTGGGTGCACCGGTGGGTGGCCGCGGGGTGCTGTCACCTCCCTGGGCTTGTGAAGAGGGAAGGTGTTGGTGGCCGCAGCCCCCCCACACACACTCACAGCCTCGGCACTGCTGTGACTCAGCACCGGTGATGCACAGCCACACATCGCAGCTGGCTGAACGGCCGCCAGCAGCTAAGCGGGGTCCAGAGCCTCCCTGGGACCCCCAGCACCCCGTCCCACCCCACGCAGGGTCAATGTCGCTGTCAAGCGGCAGGAGCGCTGGCATTTTTAGCTGCTGGAAACGAGGCCCCAGCAACCCCCGGCACGGCGTCGGGGGCACCTCAATCGCCGGTGAGGACCTCGCATCGCCTGTCCGAACAGCCGCCGGACGCCCAACACAGGCTTGGGGTTGCCGACAGGTGCCCCCCGCAATCCGGCAGCACCGGAGCTGAGTCATGCGCGGCGGAGAGCCAGAGCCACGCGCACTGCGGAGAGGCCGCCGCGGTGCAGCCGGGAAAGAGACAGCGTCTGTCTGCTGCCGAAGTGGGCAGGGGGCTGGCTGCCCACCTCGGCGAGGAGCCAGCAGCCGGTGGACAATCCCCTCCCTGCCACTGCCGTCCTTTCCCAAAATAGCTGTGAGCAGCTGCCGCATGGCAGTGCCGGGGCAGGGCTGGGACGGGTGCTGGAGGCTCCCCGGCAGGATTTGGCCCTTGTGCCAAGACAGACAGGGGATAGCTCTTGCCCTGCTCAAGCCGAGGTGATGCATAGTGCCCGGAACCGGCACACAGCTCTCTGGCCTCTGCCAGCACTCTGTGTGGGGGGCATGCACCATGGGGCACACACTGCTGGCACCAGGGTGGGCACATCCCCACAAGCAAGCCTACCACCCAGCCCCTTCACTGTGGTGTGCCACTCATGGCCAGGCCCAAGGGACTTTTGCTGCACCACCACTGAGGATCCAGGCAGGCAGCCCCTCACCAGGGATGCTCCCCAGGCAGGTAGGATGGCACAGAGCCAAGGACTGAAGCACTCAATCGTGGCTTCAGGCACAGTGCAGCTCCCAATGCCATCCCAGTGCCAGATCAGTGGGGTACAACACCAGCAAAAACTTTGTCGGTTCTTGGTTGAGAGCTCAGCCCAGCACCTTCCTCATCACCTTGCCAAGCAGGAAGGAACACCCACCCCCCCCCGACACACACCACTCAGGATTTCCACCGTGCTTCCCAGCAAGCTGCCGGTGTTGGTGCCCCGTGCCTTGATGCAGCCACGGCCTCCCCTTCGCTGAAGCAAGCCAAAACTCATGCCAAAGGCTGCAGGGATGGGTGTCACTGCAGGGTGAGTTCAGGTGTCATCACAGCGGCCACACCCCGGCGTGCTGCCGCCAGCTGCACCCCAGCTCTTGCACACTCTGTCGTGCACCTTGACCCTGCTCTGGCACGACACAGCCCCAAGCATCCAGAGTCATCAGCACTGTAAAGGGACTCTGCCCAGGGCACAGAGTGACACCTACTCTCTGAAACACCATACCATGTTTCCAAGCCCTTTGTGGCAGTGACAAACATGCCCCAGCATAATCACAGGGAAGCCACTGCTTGTGCCAGCCCTCTGGCCCTGCTGCCACCCCGGTGCCAGGTGACGGACACACCCAGGGAAGGTAACCTCTGGCCTGGCCAGTTTGCTGCTGCCGCCACCAGCTTACGCAAGAAAAAAGGACCAAAAAAAGAAGTTAGCCCCAATTCTTGGCATGCCATGGGGAAAGGAACTGCTCTGGCACAGGGCTCATCACATGGCTGCCTCGGATGTGAGGTCCCCAGGGGGCAGTGGCTGGTGTGACAGCGTTGCCCTTGCTGCCAGGCTGGTGCCTCCGTGGTGGTGTGATGCAGGGATTCGGGGTGCATCCTCTGTCATGCTGGGCAGCCCCCCCTGCCTTTGTGCCGGGCGCCTGGCCAGCCCTGCTGCCGGGACAGGGGGGGACGCTTACCGCTGCATTTTAATTGTCCGGCCGCAGAGCTGCTAATCAAGGCCCAACAGCGAACAAAACCCTCGGGCGTGTCTCTCTGCCCTGTCCCGCCGGCGCTGCCGGGGCGTGGAGAGGTCGTCCAGCCTGGCTCCTCGCACCGACGCTGCCGGGGAGATGGCGGCAAGGCACTGGCGTCCCACGCCGCAGCCCTCGCTGGGCCGGGGCCGGTGCGCTCTGGCCAAACAAAGCGAGAGGAGAATGAGGCCGGCAGCCGTGCTGAATGTGTTTGCTCAGCACCGAGGCAGTGGTGCCAGCGCAGGCTGCCAAAGCTGGGCACCAACTGCGTGCCACTGCAGCTACTCGGGCACCGGATGGGCAGCACTGCCTACCGAGCCTGTGAGTTGGTGCTGACCCCTCGCCGTCCGCACCAGCCTGGCAGCACCGTTGTGGCAGAGCGAGGTGGGCTGCTGAGACTCACAGGTTCTATTTTGGGAGTCGTCCCGGTGGCTTCTCAAGTGACAAATACGCGAGGGGGGTGGCAGACAAGCCAGTGGGGGCTGAGTGCTGCGCGTAGCTGCTGCAGTGCCGCCTGCTTCATCTGGCAGCTGGCAGGCAGTGGGCAGGGTTGCCCAGGCACTGGCAGAGGTGGCCACTTGCACTGGTAACCATCACAGATGTCCTTCCCAGTGCCACTTCCTCCTACCCTTAGGACAGTATGCCCATGTTGTGCCACATCAGAGCTCATGCATGGCAGATGGGCTTGCCTGGGTGCAGAGAGCACCCATCTCCTTGCCAGATCCATCCCCTGGCACTTTACTGGTTTCCCAGGCCTTTAGCAGGTGGCAGCGCTCATCCCAGCCTGTGGCAAGGGAAACCAGCCACTCATTCACCAGAAGCTCATGGCTCTCCTGGTGGTGCCTGGCTGATGAGGACATGGAGCACAAAGAGGGTGACCCAGCCTCATGGGTCCCTCTCTGCTCCACTCTGGCTAACCTAAATAACTTGAAATAGCAGCAGCAGGAACATGTGCAGAGCTCAGTGACGCTGGCAGCACCTCCCATAGTACCCGCCTCACCCGTACTGGCGTCCTCATCCGGCACTGCATTCCTGAAATATTAATGACAAGTGCCTTTTGATGGCTCAAACCCAGCGGTTGGCAGACTCAGCACGGGGAGAGCCAGTCCCTGGCACCCCATGGCTGGAGACACCCACACCAGCAGGTCTGTGCCGTGGCAGAGCAACCCCTGATCCGGACAACTTCTCATGGGCAATGGCCAAGCCACAGAGGAGAGGCTCCACATGACAGTGTGCCTGTACCACTTAGTGGGGAGAACCATTGCTCAACATGTCCCGATGCACAGAACAACCATAGTGGCACACAACGTTCCCAAGGAGCCCCAGTGGCACCGAAGGAGCCAGGATCTGTGTGCCACATGCCATGGCTTTGGGGACCCTGTGATGAGAAGGTCACTGGTGGATGGGGCTGAATGTCACAAGGGAATGGCATTGTTGGTGCCAACTTGCCTGTGCCCCACTCGTCCTGGGTGTGACACCATGCTGGAGTCACCATGAGGACGATGGACAGGAGTGCACCATGCTCAGACAGGTCACCGTGCTGCCGACCACACTCTTCTGGACTGCTCTGGCCAAGCCTATGCCACAGAGGCTCTGCTCACCTGTCCCAGGAGCATCACCCAGCACCAGCACCCTGCTGCCCGTGGGACAGGGGCCCGTAGCACCACGAACCCCACACCTGGCAGAGACTCAGGCCCAGCAAGACCCTTATAGCCCTGGGATTTCCCCTGTGATGCCCAGTAACTGGTGGCGATGCCCTGTAACCGGTAGTAGTGACCAGTAACCGGCGGTGATGCCCGGTAACTGGCATTGCGTGGTACCAAGAGGCCGGTGCCCAGGACTACAGCTCCCGGCGTGCTGTGCCTGTGCCATATCGTACCGTGTCGTACCGGGGCCGCGGCCCTGCGGGAGACGCAACGGGGACGCAACGGCGGCCGCCGCTGCGTCAGGCCGAACCCCGCCGTCACTGACACCGCCGGACTCGGCCCTCCCGGGCCCCAGAGCTCCCCTGCCTCGCTCCCATCACGGTCACGGCCGCTTCATCTCCGGTGCCCGACAGGGCCGCTGCATCCCCGGGCTGCCCAACCTGTCACGGCCGCACCATCCCCCGGGGCACCGAACGGACACTCCCACCCCGGCCGCTCCGCGCGCCGGCTGTTCCATCCCCCGAGGCCTCGTCGGCCCCCCGTCGGGTCCCGAGGGGGATGTCTATTGCCAGTACCGGGATGCGGGAGATGACGACGGCCCGATGCGGTGCTGCCAAATCCCTCCCCGCGGTGCCGCCCCGCACTCACCGCGCTCGAGCAGCAGCCGCTCCTCCCGCCGCTCCGCAACCTCTGCACCGCGCCGGGCTAGCCTGGACCGGGCCGGGACCACACGGGTCGCCCCGCGCATGCGCACCCGCTACCGCTGCCGCCACCGCCCCTCCCCGCAGGCGGGGCCAGGCCTCTTTCGTCCCGCCCCTATCGCCATGGTAACGGCGTTCTGACTACGCCCACCCCCGGAGCTCTCCCTCCTGCATAGCGCCCCCTGCGGGCGGGTGGGGTCTGTCTCCACATCGCCGGGACCCTGTCGGGGCATCCTGGGGTCCCAGAGTCTCCTGGGACGTTTGGGACCAATCTTCGGCAGTCCTTGTGATACATTTGAGAAACTTCAACACTCCCCTCAAGACCACAGAGGCTCCCAGGGCCCCTGTAGCCAGGAATCTCCTAGGGATATCCAGTGTCTTTCTACGGTGGTGTAATGACATTGGTAGGCAAGGGAAGACCAACAAATGTCATCTGCCTGGAATTCTGTGAAGCCTTTGACACAGTCCTCTCAAGATCCTTCTCTCTAAACTGGGGAGATATGGATCTGATGGGTGGACTGTCCAGTGGATAAGGAATTGAATGGATGATTGCATACAAAGAGTAGTAGCGGCCAACAGCTCAATGAACAGATGCAGATGGGTGACAAGTGGTATCCTCCAAGGTTCTGTACTGGGACCAGTGCTACTCAATGCATCCATCAATGATACAGACAGCAGGACTGAGTGTACCCTCAACAAGTCTGCGGATGACACCAAGCTGAGTGGTGCAGCTGATAAGACTGAAGGATGGGATACCATTCAGGGGGACTTGGATGGGCTGGAGAAGTGGGCCAAGGAGAACTTAATGAGGTTCAATAAGGCAAAGTGCAAGGTCCTGCACCTAGGTCAGGGCAATCCTCAACACCAATACATGTTGAGAGATGATGAAATTGAGAGCTGCCCTGCAGAAAAGGACTTTTGAGGAGTGGTGGATGAGAAGCTGGACACAAGCCAACAATGTGCAATTACAGCCCAGAAAGCAAATCACCCTGAGCTGCATCGGACAAACTGTTGCCAGCAGATTGAGAGAGGTGATTCTGCCACTCTGCTCTGGTGATACCTCAACTGAAGTACTCTGCCCCTGGCTGAACACGAGAGGGGCATAGACCTGCTGGAGTGGGTCCAGAGGAGGGAAAGAAAAGATGATCAGAGGGCTGAAGCACCTCTCCTAGAAAGACAGGCTGAAAGAATTCAGGCTGTTCAGCCTGGGAAAGAGATTGCTCTAAGGAAATCCTAGGGCTACATTTCGATATCTGAAGGGGACCTACAGGAAGGCTGGGGAGGGACTGCTTAGAAGGGCTTGGAGCAATAGGACAAGGGGCAATGGTTTGAAAATGGAGCAGGGGAGATTTAGGTTGGTCATCAAGAGGAAGTTCTTTACAGTGAGAGTGGTAAAACACTGAAACAGGCTGCCCAGGCATGTAGTTGGGGTCCTGTCCCCAGAGATATTCAAGATCAGACTCAATGTGGCCCTGGACAGCCTAATCTAAGTGCAGGTG
Organism: Tricholaema leucomelas; assembly: GCA_013400475.1. NCBI lineage: Eukaryota > Metazoa > Chordata > Aves > Piciformes > Lybiidae > Tricholaema lacrymosa > Tricholaema leucomelas. Next base: position 12,475 of record WAAF01004552.1, read on the forward strand.
TTCCTGCTGACTGCAGGGGGGCTGAACAAGATGACCTTTGAGGGTCCCCTCCAACCCAGTGCAATCTGTAAATCTGAATCCGGGATGCTCAGAGCCCCCTGAGATGCAGGGACCAGTGCAGCCCAGGACCTCTTGTACCTTCTTTGTAGACCCCTACCTGCATCCCATCCTTACCCTATAAGACTGCCCACCCCTTCCTCTCCTATCCCTGCCCCTACAGATCCCCAAACTCCCCCACCAGCACCCCACCTCTGCTCTACAGACTCCCCATCCCCACCCAACAGAACACCAAACTCCTACCTGCATCCCATTCCCACCCAACAGAGTGCCCATCTCCAAACTCCCCCCTTGTTTGAGGGGAGGGTCTCAGCACCCCATCCTGGGAGCAGCATGATGGGGGACAATGGATGGGTGTGCAGAGGTGGTGATGGTCCCATATCCTGACAGGGTTGGGGTGCAGGTGGAGGTGATGCAGAGCCGACTGTGAGCCTTAATTCAGCTTTGACTCCCATGGGCTCCCGCAATGACTCCCCACCCAAAGAGAGGTGGAGGCTGGGCACTGTGAGAACGGTCTTTATTGAGCAAACAGAAACGTACTGCAGGATCCTAAAACGGTCAATAGGAACTACCCGGGGGCGGGCGGGACCCCCCCCCAGCCCCAGGCTGTGTCCACCCGGCTCCCCCCCACCACACACCTACAGGGACCATCTAGGGGAAAAGTGCACAAGGGACAACTCACATCTGACACTACCCCAGGGACAGCTGGGTTGGCGGGGAGTGAGTGCACAGTAGAAGTGATAGGGACCCCTTTCTGCTGGGGCTAAGAGCACCACGACCTGCACCCCCCGGCCCACATCCTGCTGGCATCTAACCGGCCCACACTCCACTGGCGCCTGCTGTGGGTGCTGAGGATCATTGGGGTCCCCATAGTCGAGAGGCAGAGGTGAGGGGTACACTGGCACGGTACGAAGCAGACCCTCACTGCTGGGGAGTCCATGTGTGCACACTCGTGTGGACGGTGTGAGACATGTGTCAGTACACAC
>WAAF01004552.1:13697-137133 GCA_013400475.1 Tricholaema leucomelas
GTTCGAGGGGGTCAGCCCGGGGGGGGAGGGGGTCCCTGCTTCTCCCCTACTGCTAGTGACACAAACCACTTCAGAGTATTTCCACGTGATGCACAAACAAGTCAAAAATTCACTGATCCAAACCCAACGTGCAAACAGAAAAGGGCCGGGGCAGAGCCACCCGCTGCCCCCTGTCCCCTCCGGCCGGCCGGGTCACAGCCCCCGGCCCACCGCACACGGCTACCGGCTATCACGGCAGGACGGGGGCCGGGCAGGGCCCCCCTCTCCCGATGCGAGGGGAGCCCCGCCGGAGCCGGGGTCCCGGGATGGGGGACGGCGTGAGGCCGGCGCCTGGTCCTCAGTTGGGGGACAGGTCCCCGGCTTTACCAAATGCCGCTCGACCGGCCTCCGGGGGGAGCGAGAATCCGGGCCGAAGCTCGCTTTGGAACGTGGTCATCGATCTGAGAACCTGCCGAACAGACAGAGGGATGAACAGGCGTCAGGGAGGCTGGGGCAGGGGCAAGAGCTCGATAGCCACCTTGGCACCACCTGTGCAGCCAGCAGCTCGGCCACGGGCACCGTGTGCCCCCGGCTTCTCTGTCGTGGGTGGGCACTGGAGCATCAGTGCCCTGTGCTGCACTGGCCATGCTAGGACAGACTCTTGCAATCCCTCAGGTCCCTGTGACCCACTCTGTGAAGAACCACCGGTTGGCACTGAGCTGTGATTGGCGTGGGCAGCACTGAGCACTGCAACCCAAGGAGCGGGATGTGGCAAGCCCCACTTCCACCTGAGCATGGCACATAGCACACAGCTTGGTCCTCTCAAGTGCAGGGCAGTACCGCAATGGGAAGGTGGGCACCAACCAGAGCCATGCCAATGCCTCCCATCCCTCTGGTACTGCCCCCAGGAACAAAGGTGCCTGCCCAGGACAAACACAATGCCTGCGCCAGCACAGTCCTGCCTGCCCTGGTACCTTGTCTCCCCATGCCTAGCATCGAACCCTGCCTGGCACGGCCACATGCATGGACGGATGGGTGAGGGACAGAGGAACTGCAAGTCTGGGGATGGGCCTGGGGTCTGCTCCTTACTCTGCCATGGGAGCACCGGTGGGGTGCAGGCCCCTACCTAGAAGAAGTGCGGTGGCAAGCACCCAGTTGGTGCCAGAGAGCTACCGGAACCCTCACTGTGGCCCTGCTCTTACCGGAGAGGCTGAAGCTGGACTCGTGGAGGTCCCTCATGCCCCCGTGTCGTGTGGCAGGCCGGGTGGGCGTATCGGCCAAGGGTGTCCCCGTCTCTTTTTTCCCGGCATGCACAACCACGGCCACGTCCCCCAGGTACGGGGTGCGATCCACACCCCGCAGCTTTAAACTCTGCCGGAAGGGAGAAAAGAAAAGCAGAGAGTGTGTCAGCCCCAGCTGGCACCGTGCCATGGCGGGCCAGGGGCTGCGGACAGGATGCAGGGGGAGCATTGGGATGCCTCGCAGCGAAGCAGGATTTGAGATGCCACTGCCTTACCGCGGGGTGCGGATCAGCCGGGTGTGGGGAAAGGACTGGGGCTGGGGCATGCTGGGGCTAGGGAGAGAGCTTCGGTGTGAGGAGGGGTACAGCCAGGGAGAAGAGGCGCTGAGGGGGATGCTGGCTGGGCTTCTGGTGCAGAGAAGTGCCAAGGCAGGGGGTGACCCTGATGGCACTGCCCTTTGACTGCCTCCATGGCAATGCCAAGCTGACTCCTCTTACAGTGCGATGCCCCATGCAGACACAGCAGACCCTGCCCCGTGCTCCTGGTGCTGCCACAGCAATGCTCAGCTCCAGATGAGCACACCAGTGCTGACCATCACCTCCCAGATCCCTCAGATGGTGCCAGGTTTCCCCAGGTATCCCTTTCCCTCAAAGCATCAGCACCACATTGAGCCCCCCTGTGCATTCACCACGGCCAGGCACAGAAGGGTCCTTAGTGCCAGGTTCTGGCCAGAGCTTCCAAATACCGCACCGAGACAGCCCCAGGGACACGTGAGGGCAGAGGAGGTTGGTGGGGGGTGGTTGTATGCCTGCTGTGGGATGGGGGCACTGAGGGGGACAGACAGGAGGAGAGAGGGTCTTGCAGTGTCACTGAGCACGAGCAGGACCAGGAATGCCTCACAATTCCCTCACATCCCAAATATGTCACTCTCCTGGTGCACACGGAGTCACCATGAACTGAGAGACTACCTCATGGGGCTGCAGAGACCTGGCAAAGGACAGAGAGCCCAGGGCAGTGGAGTGTGGGAGACCCCACTGCTTGGCACACACCTTGAACATGTGTTGGGATGATGGCAACAATGAACAGGGTGATATCTGCAACATGCAGGTAAGGTGCCAGGGACCAGCAGGACCAGGGAGTTCCTTTGTGTGTCCACCATCAGGAATTTCATCACTGGCACTCAGCCCAGCTGGGCATAGCAGCTGCACTCTGTCCATGCAACGCTCCAGGACGGTACCAGCACAGAATTGACGTGGCACTGAACTAGGTGGCACAGATCTATTCCTCCCAGCACTAGGCAGCACTGACCCATGCCACTCACCCCACAGTGGTCACTGTCCCTCTCATGTCTCCTCCAGCAGCCATGAACGGTACAGCCCTTGCCCTCATGCCAGCACAACACCAGTGCAACCCAGCACCATCTCCATACCTTCTCCCTCTGCACCAGCTTCTTGTAGACAGAGTCTGGGAAGGAGCGGAGCGGGCAGAACTTGCCGGTGCCCTCGGCGCACATGAAGACGCCGTTCTCGTAGACCACACGCCCGCGGCTGATGGTGACCAGGGGCACTCCGTGGCACCGCATGTTCTCGTACAGGTTGATGTCGCCACCTTGCACCTGGGTGCTGGCCGAGATAGTCCTGAGTGGGAGAAATGGGCAGTGAGCACTGGAGTCACTGGGAGTCCACTTTCTGGCCACCTGCCACCGGCTGCACCTACTTGGTAGCTTCAGGGTCCCAGACCACAACATCAGCGTCAGCCCCAGGGATGATCCGGCCCTTGCGGGGGTACAGGTTGTGGATCTTGGCAGCGTTGGAGCTGGTCACAGCCACAAAACGGTTCTCATCCATCTTGCCCCCGACCTGCCACCAGATTTAGGTGAGATGAGGATATGCCAGGCTACATCCTGCCTCAGCCCCACAGTGCTGCCCAGATGCCTGTGTCTCATCCCTCACACCCTGTGCTGCCCACACCAGCTCACCCCAACTCATGGGTGAAGGAGCTCAAAGGTCCCAACCCTGCAAGGTCTCACCCTTGGGATGCTAACTAGAAGTGGTTGGGAGGTGATCTGCTGGAGAGCAGCCCTATGGAGAGGGACCTGGGAGTCCTGGTGGATAACAACTTAACCATGGCACAGCCCTTGTGGCCAAGAAGGCCAATGGGATCCTGGGGTGTATTAAGCAGAGTGTGTCCAGCAGATCAAAGGAGGTTCTCTTTCCCCTCTCCTGTGCACTGCTGAGACCTCATCTTGAATACTATGTTCAGTTTTGGGCTCCCCAGTTTAAGAGGGATGGGGATCTGCTGGAGAGGGTCCAGTGGAGGGCTAAGAGGATGATTAGGGGACTGGAGCACTGCCTGATGAGGAGAGGCTGAGGGACCTGGGGCTGTTTAGTCTGGAGAAGAGAAAAGTGAGAGGAGATTTAATGAATGTCTATAAATATCTGAGGGCTGGGGGTTAGGAGAGGTGGGGACAGGACAGCCTAGGGACAGGCTCCCTAGGATAGGACAAGAAGCAATGGGTGTAAGCTGCAGTGCAGGAGGTTACATCTCAACAAAGGGGGAACTTCTTTACTGTAAGGATCCCAGAGCACTGCAACAGGCTCCCCAGAGAGGCTGTGGAGTCTCCTTTTCTGGAGACTTTCAAGGCCTGTCTGGATGTGTTCCTATGTGATCTGTGCTAGATTGTGTGGTCCTGCTTTGGCTGGGGGGGTTGGATTCAATTTCCCTGGGTCCCTTCCAGCCCCTAATATCCTATGACCTGTGATCCTGTGTCCCATCTTTCCATCTTTTGGGCATCGCATTCCTCTGACTCCATCTCTTGGGGATACTCTCCCTGGAGGGCCCTAATCCTGGGGGTCCTTAGTCCTTATGTCCCCTTAAGGTCGCAACCCTTGGGAACACCTTCCCTGGAGGACCCCAGCCCTTAGAGGTGACATCCCTGAAGGATCCTCAAAATTGTCCCCAGGTGACCCCTCACTGCTGGGGTCCACACCCCTTGGAATTTTCATCTCCTCATCCCCTGGTGTGCTGCTGGGGCTGTGCCCCTTATTGAGACCCACTGAATTGCACTGGGGAGCACCTCACCCATTCCCACGCCAGACAGCAAACTCCCCAAGCAACAGCCTACCCCAAAGCCGTCCCACTGCTGAGCCCCCAAGAGCTGTCAGGGGGTCAGCCCCATCCCAGTCTCATTCAGAGGGGCAGGGGAGGGGTGCAGGCCCCCGTACCACGCCTCGCTCCCAGATGATGTTCATGCGGTCCTGCACCCCACTGACGCCATGGGGGATCTTGGTGAAGTCCTCCTTTCCCATGGCCTTCTGCTTGGTGCTGAAGGGTCGATGGTCAGAGGCCACGATGTTCAGCGTGTCACTGTAAGAGGATAGCGTAGAGTTGCTGATGGCATAGCCAGGGCAGCTCAGGCACAGCCAGCTGGCAGTGGAGGGACTGGGTTGCTCAGTGCCTAGGCAATGAAGCATCCATGCAGTAGGGCTCCTGAGGAGCTCAACACCTGGGGAATGGAGCACCCATGCAGTGGGGTACCCAGGGAGCAGGGTGTCTGAGGAATGGAGGAATGGGGCATCCATACAGTGGGATGTCTGGGCAGCTTTGCACTCAGAGAATGCAGTACCTACGCAGTGTGGTGCCCAGGGACCTCGGCACACAGGGAACAGAGAGCCTAGGGAGTGGAGCACCCAGTATCCTAGGTGCTCAGCAAGTGCTTGTGAAGTGCAGCAGACACAGAGTGAGGCATCAAGGGAGTACAGTGGGAAGTGAGAGCCCAGTGCCCAAGAAATGAGGTGCCAGGGAAGCCAGATGCCCAGGAGGAGGGTGTCCAAAGAATGGGGTGTCTGAAGAGCACAGCATCAGGGGAGCATGGTACTGTGTGGACAGGGAAGCTGATTGCCTTGGCACCTGGCAGCAGGACATCTGGACATGCTGGACATCAGAGATGCCCAGAAAGCCCCATGCGTTATTTGCAAGATGCCCAGCAAACGTGGCAGCTGAGGAGGGTGTAGAGAAACAAGGCCTGTGGGGATGGGGGTGCCCAGGGCAAAAGGGTGCCAGGGGGTGCCTCACTTGGCGAGCAGGCTCATGAGGTAGGCCGAGGTGTTGGTGTCCAGGCGCAAGGGTGGCACAGTGACGTAGGCAGCAGCGTGGAACCAGTCCTGGTGGTAGTAGTGCAGGCCGGTGAGCGTGGCGTGCGCCGTGGTTGTCTCCGCATACACCACCTTCCCTGCCGGGGCAGAAGCACAGGCGTGGCGCTTGAGGCGAGTGTGCAAGGGGTGTGTGTGAGCTCTGCCTGTGTGGGCACTGCTGCAGGCAGCGTGTGCCTCCAGCTGGGCACAAGCCAGCTTCCATGCATGTGCCCATGTGGCCACGTCTGTGCAAGCACAGCTACGTGTGCCTAGAGCTGCGGTGTCACATGTGCAGACATGGCCGTGGGCCCGCGTCCCCACACCGCTGCTGCTGGAGCCCCCTGCTTGTCTCTCTGCGTCCACTGCCACCCATCTCCTGTGCTATGAACGTCCATGCCTCTGCACACACATGGCTCTGCTTGTGCCTGTGCCCACATTCCTTCACTTGCATGACCTTCCCAGTGCCCACATTAACCTTCTTCCTGTGCTTGTATCCCCACGTGTACCCAGGGGAGTCAGCTGCCCACCCAAGCCCCCCATACCTTGCATCTTGGCAGCAGCAATGACATCCCCTGCAGACATGCTGGAAACGTTCACCAAGTAGACGGGGCAGTGGGTCTGTGAAGAAGGAGTCAGTGCCAACAGCCTTGTGGGCACCCCAGCTCAACAAGAGGGTCCCATGGAAATGGGGTGCCCACCCCCAGATGCAGCCCAGGACCACTCACCCTGTTGGCAATAGTGATGACGCGGTGTGTGGCTTCAGCTTCCAGCTGTGGAGAGAGTAGGCAGTGAGACACGGCACAGGGTGGTACAGCAAAATGCCTTGCTTGCACCAATGGCTGGGTTGGTGGGGCAACGACAGGCATGCAGATGGGTACCCAGGGGGCACAGATAGGCAGTGCCGGCTGTGAGGATGCCTTAGAGGATCTCATCCATGTCCCAGGCCACCATCTTTGCGGTGATGACAGTGGTCACCTACCTCTTCAGGCCGGCTGATTTCAATGCCCTCCGGTCCCGTGATGCCCAGGTCCAGTGCCTCTTTTGCTCCCTAGGGAATTAAGTCAGGAATAAAGATGGGGTGGGGTGGGGGGTGACAGGGTGGCCCAAGCACATGGCTACCTGCATTCCTGGAGCTCACCTCAGCCACCAGCTCGCCATTCTCAGCATGGACGCGGGCGATGGCCCCGATGTCGCGGCAAGCCCGGAAGACCTGGTAGAGCTCGCTGTCCCGCAGCATGTACAGGTCCTTGTAGGTCATGAACATCTGGAAGGAGTTCACCCCCTTCTCCCTCACCAGCGTTTCCATTTCTGCCTTCACCTGTGCCAGGACAGCAAGGGCAGCACGGTGAGGGAGAGCACACAGTGACCCTGGGGTGCATGCTCCCATCTCCTCATCCCACCATGGGGCTGGGACCAACACTTTGTCCTTGGGGACACAAGATACAGGATTTGTACCCACACCCTGGGGTGATCTGGGAGTGACAGATGCTGGGGGGATTTTGCTTGCCATGTCATGCTGTGATCTGGCCTGGCTGGATCCCCAGTGTGCTGCTACCAGGATGCACCCTGGGGAGCACCCAATCCATCCCCATTTCTGGCTGGGGCATGGGGTACCCAAGGGCTGGGGTCTCCCTGCAGTACAGCCAGTAGCAGCTTGGTTGAAGTAGGGCCTGTTCCTGCTCCAGGACTGCACGTGCTGAGATTGCTGTGGGACAGAGTCAGGGCACTGAACAGGACCACCACCATGGGGGTCATGCTGGAGGATAGGGTCCCCACCCCAAGCTGGGAGTATCACACCTAGGCACCCCAATCTCTTCCACAGAGCAGCAGCATCCAGTGAGGTGCTCAGTCCTGCAGGGACACCCTGCCCTGCTGAGCCTGGCTCAAGGCAGCTCAAAAGGCAGCCTGGGGGCTCAGCCCAGCCCACCCCACCAAGCAGTTAATGGGATCAGTGGGGTCAGGAATTAGCCCTGGTCACAGCAGCTGCTCCTGGGCACTGGCTGTGCTGGGGCTGCTGGAGCCAGGCTGTGTCAGGGCAATTGGACTCACCTTGGGTGCCCACCAAGTGATGCCCATGTGCAGGGCATAGTCACAGCAGACCTTGGGGTCGGCCAGGCTGCGGCATTTCTCATAGGCATCCAACAGTGAGGTCTCCTTGTCGGGCAGGACGTGGCCGATGATCATCGTTGTACCCCCGACCAGGGCTGCCTGCAGGTTAGTGGGGGGGGACAAGATTCACTCTGCTGGTGAACATCTCTCAGAGCCCATGGTGCTGCTCAAGCCATGGGGTGGTACAAATCCTGCCTGGCTACGAGTGGGGTCAGTCCCTGGGTGGTTAGTCTGGGGAAGCAACATTTGGGGCACAGTGTTGCCCACAGCTTGGTGGGGACCCTGGGCTGGGTCCTGTTGCAGGCAGGGATCCCACTCATCACCATGGGGCACAATTGCCACCCACAGCACCATGGCTCTGCCCACAGCTCCTTGGCTGCGGTAGAACACATCTGGGTGCATGAAACATGTGGAGGGCCCCATCCTGCTACCCACTGGGACACTGACCCCTGCCACAGACAACAACAGCTGGATTTGGGGTACCAAGGGGATGCTCTGCCTGAGTTGCTTGTGAGTCTGGGTATTGCAGCCTCCCCCAGCTGCACCCCTGGCATGGGGTGGAATGGGAGTGCCCAACCCAGCCCTGGCAGCATGGAGGTCATAGGGAGAGCCCCCCCAGAGCCATGGCATGTGTGGGCGGCAGGGAGGGTGCTTTGCACCCGGCAGAGTCCCTGGTTCACCCGGCCTGGCTAATCCCCAAAGCTCCTTTACCAGTTGGCCCTCATGGGCTGGTACAGGCACTGGCATGGTGCTACAAGTCAGCCTGCTGGGACAGGGAGCAGGCACAGCATAGAGTACTCATGGTCACTGCATCAGCATACTGACCACACTGCCCTCTGGTACATCTCTGTGCCCCCTTCACTATGTCATGATGTGGGACTGCCTCCTAATCCCTTGCTGCAGCAGCTGTGGCAGTGCTGAGCCCTCTGCCTAGTGACGCTGGGAGCACTGGGACCAGGCACAGTCAGTACTGGTCTGGCACAATGGCTGCTCTGTGCAGAGTGCTGGAGACAGCTGGCCCAAACACTGCCCAGGACAAGCCCACCTCAGCTCCTTGACACCCCCAGGCAGTGGCAGCTGGTGCACAGCACCACAACGCATGGCAGCACTGGGAGGGCCCCAAGCTGAGCTGGCACCATGAGTGCTGTTGACCCAGAGAGGAAGGAGGATGCTCACAGCAAGGAGACATGATGGATGGGGACATCAGGACTGGCAGTGCCAGGCCAGGCTGTCAGAGAGCCAGTGCTGTCTGCACTGCTAGGGCAGAGCCTGCCCGCACCACACAGCTCCTGCCACTGAATGCTCTTGCCTGCCCCTGCAGTACTTATCAGCATCCTGGGGACCAGAGAGCTGGGAACCAATCCACAGAGCTGGAGGCTAGTGGTGCAGATGGGCAGTGCACCCAGGAATGTGCAGGGCAAAGGGGGCACAGACAGACAGTACCTTGGTGCCGTGGTAGAAGTCATCCACGCAGGTGGCATTCATGAAGGTCTGGTGGAAGTGGGTGCTGGTGTCAATGCCACCCGGGATGACGAGCTTGCCAGTAGCATCAATGACCTTGGCCCCACCAGGGATCATCAGCTCACGGCCCACTTGCTGGATGATGCCATTCTCGATGTAGACATCAGCCTCCAGCGTGCAGTCATCATTCACCACCTTCCCCCCCTTGATGAGGATCCGCATGGTGGCCGCGTTGGCGAGCATGGCGCTGTGAAGGCAGGCGTCAGCCCAGGGGTGACCAACAGGTGCCCCCGTCCCATGCAATGCCCCGGGGCCAGGAATGATTCACCCCCATCTCCCACCCCCGGGGGTCCCTAGGCTGGCACACTGCTGTCACTGCAGCGAGTTCCTCTTCTCGGCACGGGGAAACCAATGCAGGCAGGGCTGCGGGCAGCCCCGCGGCTGCGCATCCACCATGCCCATCCCCGCCCCAGGCCATGTCAACACTGGATTATCCCGGGAAATCCGTGGAGGCGGGGGAGGGCGACGACGGACTGAGTGCTTAGTGAGAGCTGCCGCCCTGTCAAGCCCCCCCTGCTCTGGTGATGTGATCCCGCATCCCATCCCACGCCAGTTAACCTTGGTCCCTGCAACCGGAGTTGACCAGGGCGTAGGCTTGCTGGACCCTCAGCCCTGCATCTGTGCTTGGGGCAGGCTTTCCACCTTGCCCCGAAGGCACTGTAGGGTGGTTCGGGCTGACATGCAGAGAGTGCTGGCACTGCACCCCAAGGCATGTCTCATGGCCCCACATGATGCCAGTTCTGCCAGAGCTCCCTGTGTTGCCCCAGAGCCACCTCTGCCCCCCTCAGTAGTAAGGGGTGTCCCCAGACACAATCTATAAGTCCTTTGGTGGATGAAGGTCAAACACCATCGACCAGTCTGAGCAAGGACGGCATATGCTGGCTGCATGAGCACCCTGGGAGTATGTCTCCACCCTGGGGGCACAAGGTGCTGGGACCCCACCAGGACTACTGCCCGATGGACCCAATTCCAGAGACTCCAGCAGTGCTGCCCCCAGACAACAGCCAGGGCACACGTGGGCAGCACAGCACCATGCTGGCACAACCATGGGCCTGAGCTGATCATGGTGTGATGAAGGCCCCAGCACCCACTCAACCTCTGCCTCTGAGCCCCTAGGAAGACACAGCATATGTTGTTCCTGCCATGACACCAGGGCAAGCACAAGGCTGTTGAGATGAGTGTGCCACTGGCAAGGGCACACAGTCCCTCATGGCAAGGGACTGGCCTATTCTCCTGGCATCCCAGCACCACTCCAAAGGGACTGTCCTGAGCACATGCGAGAGATTCCCAACTGCCCAGCAAAACGCCGGCTCGGCAGCAAATGGCTTCCCTGGGTGCCAGGGAAGCTTAGAGGGTCTGAGCTGGGCCTTGCCAACAGCTGAGCATTCCCAGCACGGTAAGAAGCAGCAGCTGCCCTTGGAGGGAAACCAGCTATGCCCACCACAGGGTCACGACCACCATGACCCCCCTTCCCAGGCTCGTTCCTTCCCCAGGGTTCCATGAATGATGTCAGTGCCTGCTCTCTCACAGAAAAGCCCAGTGTCAGCCCATGTCTTTTCCTGCTGTTCTGCTCCTGTCTGAGGACTGCAGTAAACATCTGCTGGGAAGGTCTCACAGGCAGCCCTCCACTATGGGGAACACCCCTGGGAAAGGTAGCCTCTCACTCTGCCAGAAGTGCCACCACCAAGGCCAACTGTGCCAGCTGCCAAAAATGAGTCCCAGAGGGTCTGAGTCGAGATGGTGACAACCTTACCGGCAGCAGCTCCCTGTGCAGCATGCCAGGCTTCCAAGGCACACTGAGCACTGGCACCTCAGCAGAGCTGCTAGTGGGGCAGCTCCTGCCCATACTTGTCCCCACACTGCCACTCAGCTCTGGCTCAGGCACTCAGGGAAGCTGCTACCCTAGGCAAGGGCTGTGCTGTGGGGCACCCGGACCCATGGCTGTGTTGCTGTGGTGGAGGGAGGGGGTGCATCGTACCCCAAGATGAAAGCAGGTTGCTGTGATGGACAGATCTGGAGCACAGCAGCACACGGGGAGGCAGCCTGTGCCACTTCCCCACGGTGCTGCAGCACCCACCCAACATGGGTGGGATGGGGGGAGAAGGCACTCGCTGTGCCTGGTGGCACATCACTAGGATGCACAGGGGGTGAGGTGCTGGCCATGGAGACAGAGAATCACTTGGGGATACAGGCAAGGGCGAGCCCCGTGTGGGCTGGACGTACTGTACAGATGAAGGCTGGCAGCCCAACATGTTGCCCAAGGCCTTGGCCACCATGGAGCCACCCACACACCTGCCACTCTGCTCCCCCAGCCTCACTGAAACGCCCCTTTCCTGCCCCCTCCTCAAGAACCTGACTGGCCACTCGCTGTCCCTGGCCCCAGGGGAGATCTGCCGCTCCCCACCAGTCATCATGCCAGCTGACATGCCAGTCCCAATGCCTGGCAGAGCAGTTCCCCATGGCTCAAACTCAGTATCCCCAGGACCTCTGCCCTTCTGTCCCACATCTTACGCTGCAGTAGCATCGTGGCACAGCCTTGCCCTGAGAACACCTCGGAGGCTCTTGCCTGTGCCACGGTAAGCTGATGAGGTCTGGTGGCACAACTGGCAGCAGCAGCAGTGGCTGCTCACTGAAGCTGTAGCAGGAGGTTTCTGTGAGACAACAGGTTCCTCAGGCAGGGCAGAAAAGCAGTGTCAGCACTGGAGGGAGGGGAGCTGTGAGTGTCCTTGGGGACCCCCTGACCGACCTCGTTACTGCAGCTGACACACATGTCACAGGCCCTGGGCTTGGCAGTCTTTGGGCACTGCCAGCAGCACAGTCAAGCTGTGGTGATGCTTCACAACATACAAAGCAGTGCAGCCACCTAGGAGGGCTCATGGCCCACCCATTGCTGTCGGCTGTTCTGCTGGACCTGATCCGCGGTGGCTGGCGGGGTGGGGGCATAGGGACAGCTGTTACCCTGCTAGGACAAAAGGACTCTTCCCTGGTGGGGGCTGCTAAGGGGGCACCTGTTGGGGCCTTTGTGCTGGGACACTGGGGGCTGTGGTACGGCCACACACAGAGCTGCATTGTGTGGCAAGGGAAGGCCAGGGGCTGCTCTCATGACTGGCCTGCCACAGTCACCCCAGTGTCCCCTGCTTTTGTCTGCACTGGTGAGATCCCTGGCAGCGACCCCGCCTGTCACCCACCCTCCTGGCTGTGCCCTGGCCGGGACGCTCTTTTGTCAGCACAAGCACTGCTGGTGATACCAAACCATAACCACTGCCTGTCTCTGGCTGGCAGCAGTGGCAGGTGGACAGGCATCACCCCCCACTACAGATGTCTCTTGTAGGGGGTCACAATGCCACATCACTCCCAGCCTTGCCTCTTCCCCAGCTCTGCTTCAGACACAGACAGGGTGGATGCCAGAGTCCCACTCCAATGACGCATGTGGGGCCTGGGCTGCCCTGGTGCCAGGGGCCAACTGACCAACCCCCCAGCCACAGTGAGTTTCAGTGTCAGGGTGACCGAGTCACAGCGCCGGAAGGGACAGGAAAACCCATGTGGTGACTGGGGGACGTGATACATGGATGATGGACCAAGGATGCTCTGGCAGGGGTGCTGCGGGTGTGTGAGCAGCCGGGCACGGTCCCCTCAGGCACCTTGGTGCGGCACGTGCCACAGTACGGCATGGCCACACCCGAGTGCACACAGGCGCGGTGCCACAGCCGGGAGGTGACAGTGCCCGGTGGGACTCTCCCGGTCCTGTGATGGGGTCACTGTCACAACCCAGGGTGTGCCGGGAGAGCACGTCGCGGCCGGCACTGCGGCAGGCCGGCGGCACGGCGGGCACCGAATCCAAAGATGCTGCCAGTCCTCGGGGAGGGAGGTTGATATGGGGCTGCGGGAAGAAGCCCAGAGCTGGGGGTGAGTGGTTCCAGGACAGAGAGTTGGGGGCGCCCGCCCTAGGTATGAGACTGCGGGACCCCGGGGCAAGGTGCGAGGGCATCAGGGCGAGGCGCGGCCCGAGGCTGAGGGGCGGCCGCAGAGATGCTGCGGCGGGGCCCCATTGCCCAGGTCTCGGTAGGGGGGATGCGGCTGCGTCCCGGCCCCACGGGCCCCGGGGCGGCCCCGCAGACAAAGCCCCGGTGCCGCCCAGCACAAAGGATGCTCGGAGCCGGGGCGGGGCCGTTCGGGAGCCCCCGCGGAACAATGGCCCTGGCCTGGCGGGACCGTCGCCCGCCACCGCCACCGCCTCCTTCTCCCCCCGCACCCCAGAGCCCCGCACTGCCCCGGCGCCCCGATCTACCGCGCCTCGCGCACCTGCTACTCCGCACCCGATCGCGACACGGCACAGACGAAAGAGAGCCGGGCTCATTCGGGCGGGGTTGCTTCGTGGGCACGCTCCGCCGAGGCGAACGCCTCGCGCTGTCGCGACACCATCGCCCTGTCGCGACAGGTGGGCTCTCCGTACATGGGCGGGAGCCACACGCAATGTTTCTGACTCGCCACACCCTGCCTGATGCCCTGTGCAGTGGTGGCGGGGTACTCCCCTTCTCCGCCTGTCGCGACACCCCCTCCCATCGCGATATATGCACCTGCCGCGATTGTCGTAGCCGTCGCGATACCTCCGCGACAAGTCCCGCCAGTATGAACAGAATGTAATGGAACGGAACGGAACGGAACGAAACGAAACGGAACGGAACAGAACAGAACAGAACAGCCCGGCCCGGCCCGGCCCTGCCCCCCTCCACCGATACCTCCCGCTCCCGCTGGTACCTCCCGCTCCCGCCAGTCCGATGCCGGTCCGATGCCGCTCCAGCCGCTCCCGCTGCGCTCCTCGGCCGCGATCGCCTCTCACCCAAACCTGCGCGGCAGGGGCTGAACCTGCGTGCCGCCCCGGCCAATTGCCGTCCTCCTTTGTCCGCCGAGGGGCGGGCCCGAGCGCCCCCAGCAGGGTTGGCTGCGCGCCCCCTGACTGACAGGCGGAGGGGGCGGTGCAGGGCACAGGGTCCCGCCCCGCGGTGCCACCTGCCCGCGCGGCTGCCATGGTGACGGGAGCCGGCACAAAGGGGCGCGGAGCGGCCCCCGGTAACCCGGCCCCTCCGGCCCCCGAGCCTTCC
Organism: Tricholaema leucomelas; assembly: GCA_013400475.1. Classification (NCBI taxonomy): domain Eukaryota; kingdom Metazoa; phylum Chordata; class Aves; order Piciformes; family Lybiidae; genus Tricholaema lacrymosa; species Tricholaema leucomelas. The sequence goes on from WAAF01004552.1 coordinate 27,783, forward strand.
CCTTGGCAGCTCCACGAGACCAAATGGCCCCTCCCGCAATACCTCCCCATGGCACTCGGTGCTCCCTCCGTGGTACCCAGCGGCCCTCTGCTATAGCACCCCGTGGTCAATTCCCGTGGTACCTAATGATTGCTCCATGGCACCTGGTGGCCCCCCTATGGCACTCAATGACCCTTCCCCCCACCGTGGGACTCAACGAGCCTTCATGGCAACCAATAGTCCCCACTATGGCACCCAATTGCCTTTCCATGGCACCCCCCCCAAGAACTTCAGTTCTCCCCCACAGCCATCTGTGACACCTCCACAAGCCCCCTCCTTAGCAGTGCCCAGCAAACCCCAGCACATCCTAGTAACATCCAGCAGCACCCAGCACACCCTAGCAGTGCCAGCAATGCCCCAGTGCAGCCCAGTAGTCCCCAGTACAGCCCAGTAGTGCCCAGTGGACCCTAAAGGTTCCCAGTAGTGCATACTAAAGCCCATTAGCACCTAGTAACACCCAACTGTGCCCAGCAGTGCCCCAGAACAGTCTAGTAACGTCCAGCAGTGCCCAGCACCACCCACTACTACCTCAGTACAGCCTGGAAACACCCAGAAACCCCCTGCACAACCTGGCAGATCCTACCAGCCTCCATATCTCCCAGTCCATCCAGACAGTTCCCAGCACAACCCACCTCAGCAGCCACAGACTTCCAGAGTGTGAGGAGAGATGCAGAAGGATGTCTCTGCCCAAGCACCTAGGACTTAGCCTTTGGCCCTGAAAGGTCTCTTGTGGCCCTCTCCTTCAGCCCAACTCCATCTCCATCTCCCTAGTAGCAGCTCTGCCCCTGAACACAGTGTCACCAAGTCATGCCAGACTCACAGGGACCTTTGAAAGCCATCTAGCCAAGGCATCAACAGAGACATCTGCAACTAAGAGCAGGTTGCTCGAGCCCTGTCCAACCTCACCTGGAATGTTGCAAAGGCATGGGGCATCTACCACCTCTCTGAACGAACTGGGCAAGTGTCTCACCACTCTTGGCATAAAGAAGTTCTTCCATAAATCCCATCTAAACCTACCCTCTCACAGTTTAAAAACACTGCCCCTTGTCCTGCAGGTTGTCCACTGCCATTAGGTGTCTCTGGAGCCTTCTCCAGGCTGAAGAACACACAACTCTCTCAGCCTGTTCTCACACCACAGGGATTCCAACCTTTCTATCACTGTTTTGGCCTCCTCTGGACTTGCTCCCTGCACTTGGACCCTACTGCCTGCTGCAACTCTACCACTGTCAGGATCCCACCAGCTGCTGCAACCCTACCATCACCTGGATACCACCACTCCTGCTGGTATCCCACCTCCAGTTGGGATCCCATCATCACTGGGACCCTACCAACTGCTAGAACCATATTGGGACTCCATAGTCTTCTGAGAACATACTATTCACCGGGTCCTAAACACCACCTGGACTCCACCACCTGCTGGGACCCAACCACTCACAACAGGGCAACATCGCTCACCGGGAACCTACTATCACTTGGATGTCACCACTTGTGCTGGGGTCCCACCATCCATTACAACCTTCACTGTTGTTGAGAACCCTGCTGGGATCCTGTCAGTTGCTGGGATCCTACCATCTGCACTGGGACTCACCACCCATCACCTGGACCCACTACCCATGCTGGGATTCCACCATCCATTTGAACCTCATCAACTTCTGGAACACCACTGTGACTCCATTGTCTGTATGGGCCCTGTTTTTCACCAGGACCACACCATTGTCTGGACCCCAGACCCCATCATCCATGCTGAGATCCTACAACCCATTGAGACTCCACCAACTGCTGAAACCCCAGCAGACCATTGTCTACTGGTACTCAAGTGCCCCCTGGAACCCCACCCCCTATTGGGATCCCACCAGCTGCTGGAACTTCATTGGGATCCCATCATCTGCTGGCATCCAAGTGCCCACCCCAACCCCCGAGTCACTTGGACCCCAGCACTCACCAAGACCCCATTGCTCACTAGGACCCCACCATCACCTGGACCCCAGCACCCATTCTGGGATCCCACCACCAACTGTGATCCCAACTGCTGGAGCCCTGCTGCTGCCTGAACACCATCCACTGGGACCCCATTGTCACCTGAACTGGCCCAACCATTGGGATCTCACCACCCACTTGGACCTTCATTATTGCTGGAACCACACTGAACCACCCCATTGTCTGCTGATACTCAAGTGCCCACTGAGACTCCACCATCACCTGGACCCCACCATTCATGCAGGAACTCCACCACCCATTGGGACTCTATCAACTGTTGGAATCCCACTGACTGCTGGAACTCCACCACCCACCAAGATGCCATTGCCCACTGGGATCCCATTGTTCTTTGGACTCCACCACCCACTGGGACCCCACCAACTGGTAGAATCTCAATGTCTGCCAGAACCATACCATTGCCTGAATTTCACCACCCATTGGGACTTCACCAACTGGTGGAACTTCACCATCTGCCAGAACCATATTGTTGCCTGAATTCCATCCCCCATTGGGACCCCACCAATTGGTAGAACCTCACCATCTGCCAGAACCATATCGTTGCCTGGACTCCACCACCCATTGGGCCCTCACCAACTGGTAGAACCTCAATGCCTACCAGAACCACACCATCACCTAGAAGCCACCACTCATTGGGACCCCACCTTCACCACCTGCCAGAACCATACCATTGCCTGAATTCCACCACCGAGACTCCCCCAACTAGTAGAACCTTGCCATCTTCCAGGACCATACTATTGCCTGAATTCTACCACCCAGTGGGACTCCACCAACTGATGGAACCCCAGTGCCTGCCAGAACCATACCATTGCCCAGAAGCCACCACCTGAGGCAATCCATCTCTGAGCAGAGCTGTAAACACGGAATCATTTATCATAGAAACAACCAGGTTGGAAGAGACCTCCAAGCTCATACAGTCCAACCTAGCACCCAGCTCTGGCCAATCAACCAGACCATGGCACTAAGTGCCTCAGCCAGGCTTTTCTTGAACACCTCCAGGGACAGTGACTCCACCACCTCCCTGGGCAGCCCATTCCAATGCCAATCACTCTCTCTGCCAACAACTTCCTCCTAACATCCAGCATAGACCTTCCCCGGCACAACTTGAGACTGTGTCCCCTTGTTCTGTTGATGGTTTCCTGGCAGAAGAGCCCAACCCCATCTGGCTACAACCTCCTTTCAAGTAGTTGTAGACAGCAATCAGGTCAGCCCTGAGCCTCCTCTTCTGCAGAATGCACACCACCAGCTCCCTCACAGGGTTGTGCTCCAGGCTCCTCACCAGCTTCATTGTCCTTCTCTGGACACATTCCAGCAGCTCAACATCTCTGTTGAACTGAGGGGCCCAGAACTGGACAATCGTTGGAAAAGGCTTGGAGGATTACCAAGTCCGATCTTCTACCTTCTTACCCAACAAATCCTTAGGCACCTCTCCAGCTGCACGGACAGCCCTCTGCAGCAGCAGCTCCAGTGCCACTGTTGGGTGACTGTGGAAAGGCTCCTGGAAACATCTCTGCAAAGGACAGACGAAGACTGGATGGGAAAAAACACAGCTCTCTGCCAGGACTATGATTCTATGACCTATTAGTACTCCACCAACTGCAGGAAACCAATCATCAGCAGGACACCCATCACCTACTGGGCCCCCCTTGCCTTTGCCCTGCTGGTTGAACCTGGAGCACCCCAAAGACATAACAGGCTCCTGTATACATCTCTGCTGAAGGCTGGATGGGAGAAAACACAGCTCTCTGACAGGACTATGATTCTATGACCTAATGGTACCCCACCAACTGCTGGAAACCAACCATCAGCGGGACACCCATCACCCACTGGGCCCCTCCTTGCCTTTGCCCTGCTGGTTGAACATGGAGCACCCCAAAGACAAAAAAGGCTCCTATATACATCTCTGCTGAAGGCTGAACAGGAGAGAACACAGCTCTCTGCCAGGACTATAATTCTATGACCTAATGGTATTCCACCAACTGCTGGAAACCAACCATCAGCAGGACACCCATCACTCACTGTGCCCACACTGCCTTTGCCCTGCTGGTTGAACCTGGAGCACCCCAAAGACAAAAAAGGCTCCTATATACATCTCTGTTGAAGGCTGGATGGGAGAAAACACAGCTCTCTGCCAGGACTATGATTCTATGACCTAATACTATCCCATCAACTGCTGGAAACCAATCATCAGCGGGACACCCATCACCCACTGGGCCCCTCCTTGCCTTTGCCCTGCTGGTTGAACATGGAGCACCCCAAAGACAAAAAAGGCTCCTATATACATCTCTGTTGAAGGCTGGATGGGAGAAAACACAGCTCTCTGCCAGGACTATGATTCTATGACCTAATACTATCCCATCAACTGCTGGAAACCAATCATCAGCGGGACCCCCATCACCCACTGGGCCCCTCCTTGCCTTTGCCCTGCTGGTTGAACCTGGAGCACCCCAAAGACATAAAAGCACAGGACAGCAGGTGAGGCTTTTTTTTTTTTTTTCTTTTAATCTCTTTTTTTTTTTCTCTTTTTTTTTTCTTTTTTTCCTCTTTTTTTTTTTTTCTTTTTTTTTTTTTTGTTTTTTTTTTTTGTTTTTCTGCACAAAAACAGTACATTGATTCAAGTGTTCTCCAGCACAAGTACATTAGAAAGGAGCTCGTCTGTAATTATATTCTTCCGGGCACCGAGAAGAAAAAAAAAAAGAAAGAAAAGGAAGGAAGGAAAAGAAAAGAAGGATGGGATGGAAGCGGGACGGACAGACTTCCTACGTTGGCTGCACGCATTTGACCTTTAATTAGTTGAGCACAGCAATGTCACGAGCAATACTTAACACAGATACACCAGTGCCGGCGAGCCCGCGGCACGACCGTACGGTGAGATGCACAGTACTCAGCGGCAATAAATAGAGAAGCGACCCCAAAAAAGAAACATAAAAACCGACAGGAAACAAAACAAAACGAAAGGAACGAATTAAACAAGGAGGGGGGAGGGGGAGGAATAGAAAAAAAAAAAAAAAAAAGGGGGGGGTGGGGGGGGATAGAAACCGGGGGAGAAGTGGAAAAATTAAAAGAGGGTTGGGAAGGGGAGATTGGGGGGGAATGGGGAAGGAGATAACGCGGTTAGGCACCGCCGGCACTGCCGGGAATGTGGCGGTGGGGCAAGGGTTGGGTCAAATCAGAGGGGAGGAGGAAGAAGAAGGAAAAGGGGGGAGGGGGACCGAACTCTACGCGTTGATTCCTCGGGGTGATGAGTACATGGTTTTTTTTTTCCCCACGGATAGTTAAGCGTCAGCTACTTCAATGCCTAGGCTAAAACACGTGAACGCGCTCGTTTAGGTTTCAAGTACAAAGTTAAAATGCCTCTTTTTTTTTGTTTTTTTTTTTTTGTGTGTGTGGGGTTTTTTTTTGTTGTTGTTGTTTTGTTTTGTGTTTTTTTTTCTTCTTTTTTTTTTTTTCTGTTTTTAATAATAATATAGAAGAGTAAAATAATAGTGCTCTTTGAAACTCCACTACAAGAAAACAAAACAAACAGTCATTGTCCAGACAGCAGACTTAATTTAACAATATATATTCTTAATAAAAGGTTTTAGCACCGTGTTTGTCACCCACTCCCTCGGCGGATCTTAAGGAATTTAGGCTTTTTGTTGTTGTTTGTTTGTTTGTATTGTTGTTGTCTCTTTTCACTGGTTCGTCTGGGGCTGTGCAACAACGTTTTGCTGTTTTGTTTTAAAAAAAGATGTGAGTCGGGTACGTTAAAAACTGAACATCTTTCCCCTGGCTGCTGGCCCCGTGGGCCCCCAGCACCGCCGGAGCTGCCGTGGAGCAGCCAACACGCCCCGCCCCCGGCACCACCGAGCTGAGCTCGGTGGATACCTCAGCGCCTTTCCAGTTGTGCCAAGATGGGAACGTGCTTCCCGCCGGCGGCACTGATTCCAGCTCTGGCACCAGCCTGAGTGTCCCAGTCATGGGGGCCCAAAGCAGGTGCCAGAGCAGCCTAGAACATAGTGGCTCCAGCACTGGCTCTGGCTCCGGCTCCAGCAGCCCAACTGTGGGCACTCAGAGCAGGTGCTGGAGCTGCCTGGGATGTACCAACACTGCACCAGGCTGGCACCCATCGCTGCAGAGCCGGCTGTGACCTGGCCCATGAGTGGCATCATGGGGCCAAGAGGGTCCCAGGGAAGCACTGCAGGGCTGTGCAAGGCTGGTGTAGCATGGTGGAGTCCAACAGGACCCCCAAACCCTGCTGCAGAGTTGTGCCAGACTCTCCACTGGCACTGCAGAGCCATGCAGGATCTGCAACTGGTGCTGCAGTATCATACTAGGCTCAGTCACAGTGCTGCACAACTGTGCAGGATGTGCACCTGGCACTGCAGGGCCACATGAGACTCGCATGTGATGCTGCAGGACCATGCAGGACCTGTGTGCAGTGCTGCAGGGCCATGCAATACTTGCATGCGACGCTGCAGAGACATGTAGGATGCGATGCCGCAGAGCTGTGCAGGACACATAGCTGGTGCTGCAGAGCCATGCAGGAGCTGTAGCCAGTGCTGCAGGGCTGTGCAAGACTTGCATGCAATGCTGCAGGGCCGTGCAGCACTCACACCCAGTGCTGTGGGCTATGCAGTACCTGCACCCAGCACTGCAGGACCACGAAAGAATCTCATGTGATGCTGCAAAGCCATGCAGGACCCGCACCCAGAACTGCAGGGCCACGTAGCATTTGCATCCAGTGCTGCAGGGCCATGCAAGACTCATATGTGATGCTGCAGGGTCACACAAGACTTGCATCCAGCACTGCAGGGCCATGCAGCACTTGCACCTGGCACTGCTGCAGCAGGCAGGATCTGCCTGTGGTGCAGCACTCCTGTGCCCCACTCACCCAAGTGCTGCAGGGCAGCACAGGATGTGGCCCAGGCACTGAGCTGGAGCCCGTGGCCACAGCTCTGCACTTGGGAACAGTGGGGGTGGGAAAGCCATGTCCCACCTCGCCTCCTTTACCACCTGGCAAAGCCCTCCACTGCGTCTGTCCCTCAGCTCCCTGCGCCATCCACACCAATGGGAGGGGCCTCCAAACTGCCTCCCATGTAGCACCAGGCACAATGGGGAGGTGGGGGGGTTCCCTGGGGTCCCCCCTGCCTGCCCCTGTTGCCATCGGTCCCAGCACCTCTCAGCACCTCAGGGACCGCCGGTGCAGCTCGCTGCCAAATTAGCCAGCACCCCGCACCGAGTGGCCGGCGGTCCCCCCAGCACCTTTCACAGTTAGAGAAGAGACGGCAACAGGCTGGAGACCCTCTGCGAGCCTCCCCCAGTGCCGTAGCACCAGTCCTTTCCCCTACCAAAGCCCCTTGAGCTCCAGCACCAGGCACAGGATCTGGCCACCTCAGCGTGCACCAAGGTTGCAGGGCAACTCCCCCTGCACTTAGCCAGACCCACCGACCTCCTGCAGCACCCACAGCTGCCAAGACAAGTAGCACCATCCACAGCAATACCAGCAACTGGTTGTGTTCTGACTGCACTTTGCACTATGGCTCCCCTTGGCACCACCAACACTGCCACGGCTCCCGGCCCCCTGCGACCGGAGCTGCCTGTCCTTGACACCAGCACCACAGCATCCCCACGCCGAGCGCCTCGTGGGCACCAAACACCCCACAAAAGGGGAATAGGGCACAGGTTGCTTGAAATTCACGCTCAGTCAGAAGAGCTATGCCCAACACTGTGGGCAGCACCAAGGTCCCATCCTGGATCACAGGCACACTCTCCTGCCAACCAGCCTGCCTCCACGGATGTAGCACCAGGGTCCAGGCACCCGCAGCCATCCCCGTCCTGTGCTAAAAGCGTCCCAGCTACGCTCCAGCACCACTCCATCCTGCCTCCCGCATCCCTGACAGTGCAGCACCGGTTCGGCAAGAGCCCAGTTCACAGCACCTGTGCCCCATCCCAGCAGGCATCAACAGGCAAGAGTGCAAGCAGGAGCACCCCTGCCGCCACTACCACCGGGTTGGGGCAAGGGAACAACCAGCACCAGCCTGGCCGGGGACACCACGTACACAGAAAAGCACCAGTACGTTTGTGCGCGGGGCAGGCAGGGTGGGCAGCGCAGGCAGGGCAGGGCCACCATCGCTGCCACCACTGCCACGGGAGGCGATTCCTTTTAGGACAGAAAAAGGTTATTGCATGACTCGGGATGGAGACGCTTCCCGCCTGGCCGCTGCCCTGGCCCCAGCCCGCGCCGCTCGCTCGGAAAGGCCCGGCACATAAGGCAACGTGGAAGCTGATGTCTCGACTCACCCCGCTGTTTAAAAGCACCATTATGAAGTCAGGTTGTACAGTAGTAACAGTACCTTTTATATATATATATATCTATATCTCATATCTATCATATATATATAAACTGTAAACAAGAGGTAACAGCGGCTTCTAGAATTTGCTTTCTTCAAGGTTTCCTGTGTGGTAGGCACCCAAAAATACTGTAGAAAAGGTGTGTGGTGTGGTGTGTGTGTTCTCGGCTTCCCTGCCAGTTGGGTTGGCTCCATATCACCAGTGAACGGTGCTGGTGGAATCGAAAAAGAGTGAGGCTCAGTCGCTGGGCGTTGCTGTGGAGCCGGCCGAGCGCCTTTCCCTGCCACTTCGCGGCTCCCCGCAAGCTCACCGGGGCCGCAAGCTCGGCGCGGAATGGAGCCGGGGCGGGGTAGGGGGTGGGGGGGGTGTGGGTGTTTCTCCCTTCGCCTCCTCCCGCCGCCTCTCCCAGGGCTGGGCTTTTCCAGCTGCCGGTTCCCCTCCTCTGAGAGCAGAGCTCGGGCAACGAGAAAGCATTTCGTCTCAGCCCACTGCTCCGAGAAGCAAGAAACCAAACCAACAGAAAAAACCCAGCCAGGAAAAAAAAAAAAAACCAAAAAGGAAAGAAAGAAAAGAAAAGGAAAAAAAAAAAATAACAAACTAAAACATAAAAGAGTGGAAAATTAAAAGGTTGACAACACCCTCCCCACTCCCCTCCCACCCCCTAACTGGTTTTGGTTTTGTTTGAGCTTTCTTTTTCTTTCTCATTTGGGCTGTTTGGTTGTTTGTTTTTGTCATTTATGTTGGTTTTGTTTTGCTTTGTTTGTTTTTTTTCCCTGTTAGATTTTTTTTTTTTGTTTTCCCTCAATAGGCTAAAAGCTGAATATTGGAAATTCAGGAGAGGACACCGAACCCTTTTGCTTGGGGAGACGTCGTGTGCTGGGTTTCCACCGGGCTGCGAAATCCCGTCTCTCTTCTGGGTGCTGACTCTTCTCTCATTCCGTGTTGTCACTTCTCTTGGCGTGGATGGTTTTGTTTCCGACTTGCTCTGCGCGTCACCAGTTCTCCTGCCTGTCTCTCTCTTAAACGCAGGCAAAGTATTCCTTCAGGGGAGCGAAGAGGTGGCGGATCACCGGCACGCTCCAGGATCTGCCGAGCAGTCTCTGCCGGGCCAGGCGGCTCATGTTGGACACGTCTGTGTAATGCACCGGGAAACCAAAGACCCTGTGGGGACAGGGGGAGAGCAGGGTCACGGCGGGGTGCTGGCCCCAACACAGCACACGCGTGGCAAGCCACGGGCCAGCCCCGGTACCTCTCCATCTCTGTGCACCACAGGATGTCCTCCTTCTCGTTCATGAATACGGGGAAATGCTGGTCCTTGCCCTGCTTGATGGAGTTGGAGCGAGTGGTGATGGTTCGCACTTTGCTGAACTGCAAGAGGCACAGGGCTCGTCACGATGGGGGGGCTGCGATGGAGCCCCCCACCCCGGGCACACTGGCCAGGCAGGCAGAGTGCTCACAGACATGGTGACACCCATTTCTGGGTTGTCAGTGCCACCATCACGTTCCTCCTCCACCCTCACGGGACCTCCCCACTGCAGCCCAAGAGACATAGGACCACCAAGAATAACTGAGACCTCAGCGAAGGACCCTACAGTGGGACCTCATCACCATGGGACCCCACCACCCACCTTGGCCACATCCTGTGTGCCGGCACTGACCTTTGCTATCCTGCCATGCTCCAGGCACTCCTGCAGCTCCAGCTTATCATTGACTGTGGATGCAAGTGGCCTGGGAGAGAAACGAGGTGGACATAAAGTGGGCATGGGATCTCATTGCCACGTCCCCATGATGACACCCCTGTAGGCACTGGGTAGCTCTCCAGTTGTGAGTGCAATGCACTGGGTAGCCAGGGCTGTTTTGAAGGACTGCAGCCACTGATCCTCATGGGAGCCTGTCTGTGGCCAAGAGCCATGGGCCACCATCTCGGAGGGACATGGAGGGTGGCTCCATGCCACCTTCAACAGCACAAGGCAGCAAGGACAGGATCAGTCTCCTTTATGGGGGCCACCACTCTGGGCTTTTGAGGTGTGTTGTCACACAACGTGCTATTTGTGAGCCCACCACCATTTTGCCCAGTTCCAACTACGGACAGGGGATCCTCAGAGCCATGCATGCCTAGGCTCAAGGAGGACGCAGAGGTCTATCCCTTTCTGCAGCCTCTGGCAGCACTCTCCCACTTGGTAACAGAGGAAACTGCCATGGGCACAGGACTGACATAGCTTCAGGATGCTCTCACTGACCTGTTCATCCCAGGAAGGTTCCCCCAGAAGTACCGTGCCCTGTGTGCTGCAGACACTTCTTTGGCATCAATCATGACAGGGTTGGACTGTGAGAAGGAAGAAGAGATGCCAGTGGAGCTCAGCAGCTCCCACGCTGGGTCCTGAGGGCAGGATCTGGAGGGCAGTGACCCCCCGCAGCACTCACCTCCAGGAAGCGGGAGATGTCCCTCTTGTCGCTCACCCCCATGGCCACCACGTTCTCGAAGAGCCAGAAGAAGGGCCGGTCGTCGCCCTCCTTGGGCCGGGCTTCATGCAGCAGGCGGTAAAACTCGAAGAAGAGGCGTCCAGTGCCCTCTGGGCAGGAGAGAAGGAGAGGGGCTGGGATCAGTGCCGGAGGGCCGGTGGCAGGGGGCAGCCCCAACCTAGCATGGAGACACCTACCGTAGAGGCCCTTCCTGGCTGGGTTGACGATGGAGAGGTCGTTGCAAGGGCTGCCTCCGATCACCAGATCAAAGGGGCCCCACTCTTGTATCTGTGAGAGGGAGAGACGCCAGTCAGCTGGGTGCTGGCACTGGTGCTAGAGGCTGCCACCAGCTCGAGGACACTGTGCCAGTCAAAGGGGTACACCTAGATGCATGAAGCACCAGGGGGTGGATGAAGGCTGAGCTCCCTGGTGGGACAGAATCATAGAATTGTTTTGGTCATAAAAAAGGCCTTAAAAGTCCAACTGTTAACCCAGCACGACCAGGTCACCACCAACAGTCCCTCAGCACCACATCTACACGTCTTTTAAACCCACCCCAGGGAGTGACACCATTGCTACCCTGGACAGCCTGTTCCAGGCCTTGACAACCCTCTCCGTGAAGAAATTGTTCCTTGTGTCCAATCTAAACCTCCCCCAGCACAACTTGAGGTCGTTTCCTCTTGTCCTATTACTTAGTTCTGTGAGAGAAGAGACTGATCCTCATCTTGCCCAACCTCCTTTCAGGGAGTTGTAGAGAATGAGGTCTCCCCTGAGCCTGCTTTCCTCCAGGCTAAACAACCCCAGTTCCCTTGGCCACTCCTCAGCAAAATTGTGCTCTAGACCCTTCACCAGCTTTGCTGCCCCTCTCTAGACATGTTCCAGCCTTTCAGCGTCCTTTGTAGAGTGAGGCACCCAAATCTGAACCCAGTCCTAAAGGTGTGCCCTCAGCAGCACAGAGTGCAGGGGCACAGTCCCTGCCCTAATCCTGCTGGCTACACTATTGCCAGTCAGGATGCTGCTGACCTTCCCGGGCCTTCTGGGCTGATGCTGGCTCCTACTCAGCATTAACAACCTGAGGTTCTTTTCCAGCAGGCAGCTTTCCAGCCACTCTTCCTCAAGCCTGAAGCGTTTATGAGGTTGTTGTGACACAAGTGCAAGTCCTGGCACTTGGCCTTGCTGATGGGCTGGTGAAGCCCAGCATGTGGGGAGATGCAGGACAAGAGACCAGACCTGTGGTAGGGACACTGAGACACTGTGAGGGGACTGTCTGGCAGCAGGGCTGAGGGGAGCTGCAGTGGGGTTGGCTGTCAGGATAACGTACGTGTTTCTGGGTGACATTTCGGACATCCCCGACGTACATGATCTTGCCCTGGTGCCTCACCATGCCCACAGTGATGGAGTCTTCACACACCTCAGAGGCGATGTAGCGGTCCACCTGGATGCCCAGGTCCTTCAGCACCAGTAAGCCTGTGGAGAATGAGAGTGGGGTGGGCAACCGCCCCCGACCCCCTATTCTGACCCCCTAATTGGTCCTAAATGCCCCAAGAAGGGTGTCTGGGGACCGCCACCCACCTGTGGCGATGCCATCAAAGAGTGAGAGCACTCGGATGGGCTTCCTCTTCTCAGCCGGCACCGGTGGGTACACCTTCGGTGGGTCCTGAAAGGCAGGGGTGGGGGTCAGGAGGGTCTCGTGGGGCAGCAGGCAGCCATCAGGGAGAGGGGAGGGATTATGGGGGACAGTAGGGCTAGGCCTGGGGCCAAGGAGGGAGAAGTCTTGCACAGGGTCACTCACAAACTCCTGGTCGTGGTTGTTGGCGAAGAACATTTGGAGGCGCGAGGGCCAGTCCTCCCGCCGCCGCAGCAGGCCATACACCCCCTTATGGCCACACATGTAGCAGTTCCAGGGGTCCTCCTTGATGGCCGCTTGGGCCGCCCCCGGGCCCACCAGCAGGTCCACACACTCCACGCAAAAGCACCTGGGAGATTCAGGGGCTGGCATCAGCAGCAGGGTGAGGAGAGTGACCCTGGCATGGCCATGCTGGTCTCAGCTGGGAGTACGGGCAGGCTGCAGCCGTGACGCTTGAAGGAGGTATGTGGGTCACATCGAGACTGGCAGCCTCACGCTGGCACATGCCACATGCCCAAAGCTCAGCCAGTACTACGCAAAGATCCACAACGAGGACCCTGCAGCCTCACCAAAATCTCCCAAGCCTCACGCTGGGACTGGCTTTGCCAAAAACCTCTCTAGATCCATGCTGGGACCACTGCATCACCAAAGATTCTCAGTCCTACTCCAAGGCCATGGGACCACCAAAACCTCCCCAAGTCCATGCCAGGATTGTGGCATCACTCCCTCGCACCTGTAGGGCTACCGAAACCTTCCCAACACCAAATCAGGACTGTGCTATCGCCAAATTTTTCAGCCCCATGCTGAGACTGAAGCATGCTTCATGCTAGGCAGGAGTGGGGCATCACCAAAATGCCATACTAGGAGGACTGCAGAACCATCAAAACCTCTCTGTCCCATACTAAGACCTTGGCATCACCAAAATGTCAAAGCCCCACACTGGGACTGGCATCATCAAAACCTCATGGTAGGACCATGGCACCCTCAAAACCTCCCCATCCCCATGCCAGGACCACAGTATCTCCAAAATCTCCCAGCTCCACACCAGGACATCACCAACACCTCCCAGGCCCTTGCCAGGACTGCGGCACTGCCAAAACCTCTCAGCCTTGTTCCGAGACTGTGGCATCACCAAAGCCTCCCCAGCCCCGTACTGAGGTTGTGGCACCACCAAAATGTCCCAACCCTAAACTAGGACTGGCACCATTGAAATATGCCCAGCTCCACATCAGCACTGTGGCATCACCCAAACCCCCTCAGCCTCATGCCAGGATAAGGTCATCATAAAACCTCTCCAGCCCCACAACAGGACTTCAAAACATCCCCAGTCCCAGGCTAGGACATGGACATTATCAAAACCCTCCCCAATCCCATTCCAGAACCATGTCATCACCACGACCTCCTAATCCCACACACCAGGACTGTGGCAGACCCAACACACCCCCAGCCCCACACCGGGCCAGTGGCCCCGGACCTGCAGCAGTTGTTGTTGCCGCACATGAGCACCTCGCGTCCACCACAGCAGATGGTGCAGTAGGACTGGTAGCCGTCATCATCGTACTGGTACGCGCACTCCAAGAAGCAGTTCTGGGGGAGAGCCAAGGTGTGAGTGTGGCATGGCCCAGAGTTCTGTGCCAGGGCCACAAGGGCACCTCCAGGAAACTCCTGAGAGAGGGTTTTTGCAGGGTCCCAGCCATGCCCGCTTGCCTGGCACTGGGTTTGCCGGTGCCATGCCATACCTTGCAGTTTTGGCACATTCCTCCAATAAACAGAGGGTGCTCCAGGGTCACGTTGAGGCTCCCACAAGAGATGCAGATGTCTGCGGGCAGAAGGGAAGATGTTACCCCCAGGCTCTGCCACCCCCTAATCCCAAGTCACATTCTGATGCTGTGCCAGCAAACACTCAACACTCGTGCCCCCATCCCGCCAAGCCCCAGACTGCTGGCACCACTGGAACCACTGCAGCGTGACAGGGATCAGCCTCGGGACAGCAGGGCAGCACTACCATCACCTCCCTGTCCCTATCCTGGTCCCCAACAGCCTTCCCTGCCTCACTCCATGCTCATGCTGGTGACCCCAGCCATGGGCAGTGTCCCAAGGGTTCCTATCAGCATCTGGGCATCCACAGGTGCCAGGCAGGCTAAAACGGGACAGGCCTGTTCCCCAGCCCCTTGGGTCCCCTTTATCTCTCCAAACCCCCTGTGCTGCTCAACTCTGCAACCAGAATTGGTGTCTAGCCAAAGAGAGACCCTCTGCCCCAGCCCTGATGCTAGGCACTGCCCCACGCTCACCTTCGATGTTTCTGCATTTCTGCCGGACCTCATAAACAAGTCGCTCTGCGGAGGGACAAGAGGTGTCAGGGTGGGTGAGGTCCTGCCTGGTGCCAGCCCTGCCCCAGCCCCCATTCCCTCCACAAAGGCCCTGTAGTAGGCCAAGTGCAGGGGACCTCTAGGAGGGAAGGTCCCCAGTGGAGAAGAGAGTAGAGGAGGGGACATGGCCTGAAGCAGCTTTCACTCCGCAGCTGCGCAGCGAGCTGATCTCTCCGGGCACCAGAACCAAACCCCAGCGAGGCCATGCCTGAGGAAGGGTGGGTGCAGGGGAATCCTGACACCTCCTGGGTGGTACCTCGGGTGCGCTCATCGATGATCTCCTTGACCTTGGGCTTCTCCGTTGTGCTTTTCCTGGGCTTTTTGGCGGGCGGGGGTGGTGCGTAGGCAGCTGCTTCTGGCTCCACCCACATCTCCGTGTAAACTTCTTTGTAGGGATTTCGTTCCTCTGCAAGGCAGGAGTGGGGAGGCCCCAGTAGTGAGGTTCCATCAGCAGAATCCCACCATGGGGTCCCATTAGCAGGGGTCTCATCAATGGGATCCTCTCAGTGGGGTCCTGGTACTTCCACACCCAACAAAAGGACCTGCCAGCCCCATGGCACTTCCCCTGCCCAACTCGCATCACTCTGGTGATGGTGAAGCCAGTGGCCAGGGGTGCCCGGGACAACTGCTGAAGCCACCAAGCAGGTCCCTGTGTCTTATGTGCAGGACCTTGTGCTTCCCCAGTGCTCACCTTCAGGGGGCTCCAGGCCCTTGGGTCCAGAGGGCTGGAAACCACCCAGGGCCCATTCGATCATCTGCTTGTTTTGGATCTCCACCACCTTGGAGGTGTCTGTCTCATCATTCTCAGGGCACGCTGGGAAAATCTTCCCTGCTCTGCTACTGGCCACCTGTCAGGGAAGCCATAGGACCAGCCATCACACACACACCCACCCTGCCAAGGTGGTCCCCAACCCCAACCTCTCCTCCTGGCTGCTCCAGATGCTGCCCACCAAGTCCCATCTAAATGGTCACTCCACACTGTCCCACAAGAACCTCCCAGCACTGCCAAGAATCCCCAGGGAACTCAGTAACCCCATAGAGATCCAAACCTCTCCATCAAGACCTCCCGACACCCCTGGCTGGGACAAGAGAGCCCCAGTGTCCTTATGAAGTCCTCCTGACCCCCCCAGTCTTTCAGGGGACATCCTGTGCCCCCAGCCGGGTGCTTCTGGGTGCAGGAGATGACGCTGAGGGGGACAGCTGCCACACACCCTGCCTGGTGCTATCAGGATGGATCCGTTTGGGCACCAACGTCCCCCCAGCCTGCTGGTGCTGAGGGGAAGGTGCCACCTCCGCAGCTGATGACACCCTGCAGCCAATGCCACCAAACAACTGGTGCAACCTTACAGCCAGTGCCACCCTGCAGCTCACCTGCAGCACCTCGTAGATGGCTTTGCGGTACATGGGCTGCTTGTTGTAGGTGGCCTGATGGAAGGCGCTGGCAAAGGAGCTGAGTGGCAGCAGCTTCTCCACGCAAACCTGGGAGACAGGACACGACTGTGAGGACACCTTTGGACAGCGGGCTGGACAGGATCCCCCACCTCGTAGGGTGCCACTTACCACCGAGAACTTGCCGTCCCCAAACCACATCACCCAACGGGTGCCCTCAGCTGCCCGGCTCCGGCCCGTCATCCACCAGGAAACAATGCGCCCGGGCCACCAGGAGAAGCCACGCAGCTTGCCCCACACCAGCTCGCCGATGCCAAAGCCCCGGCCATCCTGTGCCGTGAGGAGACGGTCAGAGGCCAGGTGGTGCCCAGGGAAGGGTGCCCATGTGCCCATTGCTCCCCCAACTTTCTTGGCCAACCCTCACCTCATATTCAGGCTCATCATCGGCTGACTTGGAGGTGTTCTTATCAACAGCGTCGGCCACCACTGGCTCAGGTGTGGTGGCCACATTGGGCGAGGCAGGGTCAGTGGGCTGCTGTGAGGCGGGGGGGCTGGCCTCCTCCTCCTTTTGCGGCTCGTTCCGCTGCGTCTCCTCCACGTTCATCACGGCAATCACCTTTGCCTTCTTCTCCGCCTGTGGACAGCAAAGTCGGGAGGGTTGGTTAGGGCATCGCTCACCCTGCACCCTAAGGTGCAGGCAAGGTGCCCATGGTGAACATGGCTGAGGAAGGCCACATTTGGCAGCACCACCCAGTCCCTGGCTATCCAACAGCTCCTCTGGGCACGTGTTGACTCCCTCCTGCTGCCCCCAGACACCACCCTCCCACCTTGTCCCCTTTGGGTGCTCCTGCCTCAGTTTCCCTGTGCATCAAGAGAGGACGGCTTGGAGACCACCTGCAAAGATGCCAAGGATGCCTCTGGAGGAAGGAAATGGCACCTGACAGCCCCCAAGGAGCTCTGCGCCCCTTGGGCTTTGTCCCTGGCTCCCGGGCAGGCAGGCTCCCACTGGGTCTCACTCCCGGCCCGGCCTGGGGGCTGGCCTGGCCCCGCCCTGCCCTGTCCCCAGGTCGGTACCACATCGAGTTCCCCGTTCCTGGCCCCTTCCCCCACCGCCCAACCCCTTCCCGGGCTCCTCTCAGTCCGAGCCCCTCCTGGAGCCTCTCTGGCGTCTGCCCCAGGCTTGCAGGTCCATGCCTTGCGCAGATCCCCAGCAGCCGGCTCTCCCGAGCACCTTCTGCTGCTGTCCCGAGGCACCCATCTCCGCCCTACCCAGGTGGCTCGGACCAGTCACCCAGCCCCGCGGCCCTTCCCGGCCCGGGCGCCCACTGTCCCCGGGCCGGGTGTGCTATCATCTGGCTGGGCCGAGCCAAGCCAGCCCCGGGGTGCTGTCGGGACGCTGAATTCAGCCAGGCAGGGACCAGCTGGACTCAGTCAAGACGATCCGGGCTGTACTAAACTGAGACGGACCAAGCCGAGTCCGGGATCTACTCGAAACACTAAGCTACGCCGGGCAGGGACCGCCGGACTCAGTCGAGCCGGACTGCGCACAGTCGGGCCGGGCTTCAGATGGCACACTGACCTCGGCCGAACAGCGATCAACCAGGTCGAGCCGAGCCACACTGAGCCAAGTCGTGTCGGACTGAGCCAAGCCGAACTGAGTGGAACCGAACGCGTCCGAACCAGGCCATCCCGCGGTGGCCACCTACCCATGCGGACAAGGCGCCGCGGCGGGCCGGTCCGAGTCGAGCCGAACTGAGCCGAACCGGGCCACGGCGTGCCGAGCCGGTCCGCGGGGCAGGCCCGTCGGTCCTTTGTCTGGGATCCCGGGTCACATGGTGCCTCCCGGCCCGGCTGGTTGGCTGCGGCGGGGAGGGGCAGCGCGCCGCCAGGGGACAGCCCGGCTCGGCCCCCCCGCACCCGCGCCCCGGCCCGGCCCGGCCCGGCATGGCCCAGCAACTCGGGTGGACTCTGCCCTGGCTAGGGTCGGCCTGCCTTGATTCGCGACTCGGTAACTCAGCTCGCCTCTGCTCGGCCCGACTCGGCACCTCGGGTCTGGTCGGCTCGTCTCGGTAGCTCGGCTCAGCTCCAGTCGACTCCACTCAGCCCGGCTCGGCAACTGGGTTCGGCTCGGCAATTCGGCTCGTCTCCGCTCGTTCGGCTATCACACCGTAGCCCGGTCCCGTTCGGCTAGGCTCTGGTGTTTCCCCGCAGTCCGGTCCCGTTTAGTCCAGCTCGGCCTTCTGGTGCATCCCGGGCCCTCCCCCGCTGCCCAGCCCCGGACCCGGTCGGGTGGCAGCAGCAGGCTCCCTGGTCTCCGAGGTACTCACCGGCCCGGCGGCACTGCTCCGGTCCGGCCTAGATTTCCCGCCGCGGGGCTGCTCCGCACAGCCTTTTGTCCCGGGGCCGCGGCCCCACCGGCCCCTTTGTGCTGCCGGGGCGGGGGGAGGCGGCAGCGCCCCGGGGGGCCTCGCCCCGCCACGGCAGGAATCCGCCGGGGGGCTCCGGCCCCCCCTCGCCGCGCTGGCACCGGGCGGGACCCGCCAGCCCAGTTCACCAGTTGTGAACGGATGCCTGCTCCGGGGGAGGTCACTGGCCCCGCCGCACCAGTTCAGCCCACTATGGACGCTGGTCTGGAGAGCAACTGGCACAGCTCAGCCTCGGCTCCCGCTGAAGAAGACTGTCACCACTCACCATGTCCAGAACTGATGGCACTGGTCTGGGACCCCATCATCCAGTTCACCTCAGACTCGCATGGCACTGATCTGGGACCACATCGCCCAGTACAGCCCATCAGCACACACTGACAAGGCACTGCTCGGGGACCACGTCCTCTGGTACATGTCCCCCAGCAGCTGCATGCCGCACAGGATGCCCCCAGCAATGGCACTGCCTGTGCCATGACACGTGCCTGGCCACTGTCCCACCAGTGAGGCCAGGCTGGGCATCACCGGCCATGGCTACAAGGGCTGTGCCCGTGCCATAAAGACAGTGACAAAGATGAGGTGGCAGCACCAGCTGCCCACCATGTCCCCTCTCCTTGCCCATTGCCAGTGGCAGGCAGGGGGAAGGAGCTGCAGGACCCTTGAGTGGGAGGCTGGGTGCCAAGCTGCTCAGAGGGGTAGGGTACCCTTCTACAGTGCCCATGGTGCAGGACCAAGCTGTGACACAGATGGGGTCAACAGGGTGCCAGCATTGCCCTCCTAGCCTAGTGGCATGTTTTTGGGAGTCAGCTTTCTTACCAGTGCTGGGCAGAGCAAGGGGCCCGGTTGCAGCCCCATGCTGTACCCTGCCAGTACCCCGGCAGGCTCTGGTGGGTCACCTCCCCGTCCCCTGCTGAGCAGCGGCTCCTCAGCTCTGGGACCCCTTTGTGTTGCAGAGTGAGGAGACAATGGGGCAAATGGCTGTCACCCCCGGGCATGGGGCTGGAAGAGTGGCAGAGCACTCCTGCCCTGCCAACCCCCACTCTGTCCAGGGGGTGGCAACTTGGCCAAACCATTCCACTCAAGTGACCCCGAACATCTGTGTACCAATACCAGGCAATGAGCCCCTCTAGGTCACAGTGGGTTGACAGCAGCCCATGGCCACCACCACGGGGTGTCCCCTCCTGGACTCCTCAGCCATGTCACAGCAATAAAGTAGCTTTGGAGGTCTGGAATAAAGTGATCTGGAGACGAACCACCCCTGGCCTAACCCTAACCCTAACCACCCTGATGGGGTGGGCCACAAGCGTTTGCCAGCATGACCACGGGATGCACCTAGGGTGTCCTTGGGAAGACACCCCAGCCAGGGTCACCCAGGGGCACTATGGTGCTGCGAGAGAAGCATGGGGCACCCACTGCCTGGGCTCCTCGGTGGAGGGGACTACAACGATTCCAGGAATCTCCAGCTTTGTCCGGAGGGAGGAAATGTCCCATCGGACGATCATTAAAGAGAGATAAGCTGCATCTCCAGGGGATGGGACATCCAGGCAATCAACCCAACCGCTGCCCTCAGGCCACAACCCACTCTGACCAGGAACTCGCTCCTGTTCCTGCCCCATCCCCACCCCATGCTAGGCACGGCAGCAAACAACGACCACCGATGTGTTTGGCAAACCTGACTGCAAGCACAGCTCAGCTCAACCTGGGGGTTGCTCATCCTGGCTGGGACCTCCCACGAGACCCACTGGCTCCTCAGCCCACCCTGTGCCTGTGGGCAGCAGCTGCACACAGACCCCTGGATGCACAGACCTTCGGTGCACCACAGTGCCAGCCCCTCAGTGGGTTCTCCGTGTGCTGATGCCAGCTGCCCTGAGAGGATCTGACCCATTAAATGCTCTAGTGTGGATACCACTGACCACACTAGCCCTATGCCCTATGGGGACACATCATAGCTGTGCCAGCCTTGCTCTGTGCCCTTTGGGGACCTTATGGCTGTGCCAGCTGTGCCCTGTGCTCCATAGGGATGACCTGGCCATGCCCTGTGCCCCTTGAGGACACCCTGACTGTGTCAGTCATACCTTGTGCACCATGGGACCATCACAGTTGTTCCAGTCATGCCCTGTCAGATGCCCTGGCTGTGCCAGCCTCCTCCCATCCCTGCACAGTGACAGTGTGATGGCATTCAGCAGTGCAGGGCTATAAATAGTGCCTGGGGGTGGTGGTGGCACATGAGACCTGTTGCCAGGGAGACCCACTGGCAATGAGGGATGACACTGAGAACAAGATGAGGGGAGCCATCGGGAACACCAGCAGGATTCCCACACAGCTCCTGCCCCATGGCACCCCCGCTGAACACCACAGCATGCCCACAGCCCTGCACCTTCACCGGGCCTCCTGCTGCCCCACAGCCTCCCACTATGGCTGCTTTCAGCTACGTCACGGCCCACACTGGTTCCCTGGGAAACCGGCAGATCCTGGCACATCCCTCAGCACACCCTGCGGGAGAAGGAAGGGGCCCACACTAACTGCACCACTGGCAGCTGCACACCCCAGGCTGCAGGCCTCCAGCGAATGGCAGCTTGAGCTATGGAGCCTACCATATCCCAAGAGCACAGGATCCAGGCATGGTGGGGGTTGGGAGGGACCTCTGAGGATCATTTAGTCCAACCTCCTCGCTCAAGCAGGTTCCCTAGGACTGCAATGACCAGAAGGGTTTGGAATTTCTTCAGAGGAGGTTCCACAACCTCTCTGGGCAGCTGGGTCCAGGGCTCTGGCATGCTGAGAGGGTAGAAGTTTCTCCCCGGTTCAGATGGAACCTGCTGGGTTCCAGTTTATGCCCATTGCCCCTTGTCCTGTTGTTGGGCAACACTGAAAAGAATCTGGGCCCATTCTCTTGCCCTCTGCCCTTCAGATATTGATGAGCATTGACAAGATCCCCTCTCAGTCTGCTCAGCAGAAGGGGAGAAGGACCTCCTTCAGCCACACTCTTAATACAACCCAGGAGACCACTGGCCTTGACCACGAGGGGACAGGGCTGCCTCATGGGGAACTTGGTCACCTCTACTCCCAGGTCCCCCTCCACAGAGCTGCTTTCCAGCAGGTCAACCCCTAACCTATCCTGGTGCAGGGCTTTTTCCCTCCCCATGGGCAGGACCCTACATTTCCCTTGTTGAACTTCACGAGGCTCAACTCTCCGCCCTGCCCACGTCTCGCCGAACGGCAGCACCACTTGGTGGTGTGGCAGCGACTTCTCCCAGTCCGGTACCATCCCCACTACCTCCAGTAGCGTGCAGTTCCTTACCTCCCTCTTCCAGCGTGCCAGCCACTCGTCCCGTTTCCTCTTGCTGATGTAGTAGGGGTCTCCAGCCTGGAAGGTGTGCCGCTGCATGGGCCGCTGCCGCAGGCTCGACTCCCAGCCCAGCCCCCCACGCAGCCGCCCGCGGGAGCCCTGCGCCAGAGGGAAAGAGAGATGAGGCTAAGGGCTGCAGCTCCAGAGCTGCCACGAGCACTGGGGATGGCAGTGTGGTGGTGGGAGCCGGGGCCTGGCATGAGAAAGAGTGGAGCTGCTCGTGGGAGACTGGAGGCAGGCACTCTGCTGGGAGAGATGGGCACAGGCTGGGTGCACACACACACATTCTCTGGCCCACACCTCTACGTGGACCTCGATGTCCCCGGTCCACCTGATACAGCCATGTCTGGCTGCACCACGATGGGCACCACTAGCTTTGTCCTGGGCATGGATCTGCCTCTGACCAACGTGGTCTGCCCAGGCACCAAGGGGAGGCGTGGGGTCAACTCAGGCATCATCCCTTTCGATGACAGGGCTGGATAGGAGGGTTCACCAGCCTGGTAGTGGTGCCACAGGGAGGGATCAGGGGATGCTGGCTGCCGTGGGCGCGGGGAGCACAGTGCCATCTGGTGGGCTGCAGCACCGTGCTCATCTCCAGGGGGCCCCAGCCCCGAGATATACTTGCCTCCATTTTCAGGGTGTCAAAGTTGGTTTCTTCCTTCTCTTCCTTGCCTGCACACAGAACAGAGAGCAGCCATCAGCAGGGGGGACAGGCTCGGTGCTAGGGGACAGGGCACTCGGAAGGGGGGGCAAGGGGGTCACCTAGGATAGGCCCCAGCACCCCTGGGCCACTTAAGGGTACCTATTGCTGCCTTGTGATTTTGGGGCCATGCTTCCCAGGGAATGCCAGTTGCTGGGACATGAGCTGGCTGCTCCTGCACCCCAGCTGGGAGGTCTGGAGTTGCAAATCTCCATGCACCCCAAAGTGTCAGAGTCAGAGATGAGTCAGAACATTGAGCGTCTGGGGGCAGCCACCCACCCATGCCTTGCTCTCGGGTTTGCTGGAGATAGGTCCCCATGCCAGGGAGGGCAATTCTGTCCTGGGCACCAGCTTCACCCCAGCAGCTGGGCATCAGCCACCCTGGCACAGAGCTGGGCTGCAATGGGGAGCTCAACTGGGACCACGGGTGCCCTCCTCTCCAGATGAGCATGTGCCATGACTTGCTTTGGGGTGCAACATCACCCAGTCACAGCTGCTCCAGATGCCTACCCAGACTTGCATGGCACCCAGACAGCCTGTTTCAAGTGGCACATGGGAGCTTAACTCCCTGACAACAGCTGGCCCCCACTCTAGAAGCAGCAAGGACTCAGCAGGAATGCAGCCAGAGCACTGCAGGGGACACTGGGGAACAGGAGTTTTCTGGCTTTGTGCTGGGGGTGTGTGCCATGTGGGTACCCAGGTAGCCTGTCTTCCTGGTTCTGCACATGGGCATGTGGCTCTCAGGTGGGGAAACTGAGGCACGGGAGAGGGGGCTGGCCTCTTCTGAGATGTTGTTGCCCTCTGTCACTGAGTCCAACAACCCAGGAACTGAGATTGACTAAACTATGGGGCACTGACTAAACTAGGGACATGCAACTAGTGTCCCCCCACTACTCTGCCACCTTGCCCACCATGTGGCTGGGGGCACAGAGCCCAGTGCTGAGCTGTTATCAGTGCCAGGGCTGCCACAGAAATGGGCCACAGTGCCTCCAGCTCACTTCCTTGTGCGTCCTGCACAGGCCTGGCATGGTGGGGGCTCAGCAAAGCCCCTGGCCTCAGCTTCTGCTTGTCCCAGCCCTGTGCATTCTGCCAACCTGCTGTGACAACAGGTTGGGATGTGGTGCAGCAAGAGGTGAAAAGCAAGAGCGTGAGGAGAAGGAATCAGTGCTGGAGGCAGCAGTACCGGGTGAGGGGTAAAGGATGCTTGGGAGAACCCTCCAGCCAGCTGAGCCATGAGGCAGCAGGAGCAAGAAGCAGACCAGGATCACAGAATCATGGAATCACTTCAGTTGGAAGAGACCTCCGAGATCATCAAGTCCAACTGTTAACCCAGCACTGCCAGGTCACCACTAAGCCACGACCCCCAGGCATCACATCTGCAGGGTTTTGAAACCTGTTCCAGGCCTTTACAACCCTTCTGAGGAAGAAACTGTTCCTCCTGTCCAACCTAAACCTCCTGTGGCACTATTTGAGGCTGTTTCCTCTTGTTCTATTATCACTTATTCCCTGGGAGAAGATACTGACCCCCACCTCACTCCAACCTGCTTTCATGGAGTTGCAGAGAGCCAGGTTTCCCCTGAGCCTTCCTCTTCTTCAGACTAAACAACCCCTGTTCTCTCTACTGCTCCTCACAAGACCCTTTCACCACCTTTGTTTGCACTTTGGACGTATTCCAGCCCCTCAATGGCCCAAAACTGAACCCAAAACTGAACTCAGCATTCCAGATGCAGCCTCACCAGTGCGCAGGACAGGAGGATTGGTCATTGCCCTAGATGTGATCTGGCAGAAGCCAAGCCTGTGGCTGGAAGGTGGTGTGTGCTCTGCTAACCTCAGCACAGACATGGCTGAAGTGCTGCAAATGGCTCCCAGGGAAGGGCAGCGAACCGGCTGCTGAACCCAGCGCTTGCTCCTCACTGGAGCTGGTGCAGGACACCCCCAGGGCTGTCTCCACCCCACTCCCGCACTGGTCCCTGCATACGGCTGTGCTGCGCTGACCCGTTATGGCTCAGCTCGTCTGATCCAGCTCCATGCAGCACCACTCAGCCTGGCACTGGGGCTGCCCAGGGCATGCCCAGCCCAGCGAGCTCCTCCCCGACCGTCTGTGCTGCACTGCTGGCTCTGGCTTTTCTGCTCCCTCGGCTGCCTGCTCTGTGCCTCGTGACTGCGGCAGCATCTGCATCGCTTGACTCCATCCCAGCCCTGCCTCATCTGTCTCCAGCCTTGCTTCTCCCAGTAACATCCCAGCCCTGCCTCATCTCATCTGTCTCCAGCCCTGCCTCTCCCAGCAACGTGCCAGCCCAGCCTCTCCCATCTCCATCCCAGTTCAGCCTCTTCTAGCTCCATCCCAGCCTCTTCCTGCTTCATCCCAGCCTCTCGTCTCTCCATTTCCAGCCCTTCCTTGTTCATCTCCATTTTCGTTCAGCACGGCTGGCAGCAGACCTGTGCTGATCCAGGCCAAGAAGCCCCCAAGAGCCAGCGCCTGATCCCCACTTCATCCTCCCTATGTTTCTGCTCTGCAGTGCCTGTGTCACACACCCAAGCGGAAATCTGTCCCAGCTGGGGGTCCAGTTTGTGCCCACAATCTCTGCTCTTGGCACTGGGCATGCCGGAAGAGCCTGGCTCTGTCCTCCTGGCATAGAGGTGGGTTCAACCTCCCTGAGCCTTCTCTGCTCTGGGCTGAGCAGTCTCAGCTCCCCCAGCTTCTGGCCACAGCACAGACGCTCCAGTCCTTCAGCATCTCTGTGGCCCCTCACTGACCTCTCCTGGTCTGTCCATGCCACTCTACAGGACTCAGCATTCCCAGGGTGTCCTTCTCAACCCATGGACACACACGTCTAATGCAGTCCAGGACACCACTTGCCTTCACTGCACAAGGACCAGCTGCTGGCTCTTGGTCAACTTGGTGCCCACCACAAACTCCAGACCCTTCTCTGCACAGCTGCTTGCCAGCTGAGTGGTGCCCAGTACATGCTGGGGCTGATCCTCAGCATGGTGCTGAGCCCACCATACTTTGTGCAACGTCCAGAGCAGCACTAGCGCACCAGAGCTGTCACTGCCTTGGCACCAGGGCAGAAAGGACCACCCCACACCCACACTTCCCACACTGCCCATGGCACATGCAGGGCTGCCATGCAAAGCGATGTGAGCACCAGTGGGCATGCAGGCAGAAGCACATCTTTGCCACAGGGCATCGGCTGCATCGGCAGGATGAGGACCAAGCTCCCCTCTGACTCTGGTGGGAGCAGAGCCTAGTGGGATGGGTGGCACAACAGGATGAGCATGCAAGGGCAGCCCCCAGCTCTAACCTGCTGCCCCCACCCCAAATCCCGCCTGGCACCGAGGGGCTCAGCCCTTGCTCCTCCTCCTCATCCATCAGCACTGCCCAGCCCAGGGAGGGCGTGCCAGGCAGGGCTGGGGGTTCCCCGGTGAGGCGCAGCGGGTGGGTGCCGGTGGGTGCGCGGGCAGAGCCGCAGCCCTGTAGCCGGGAGCCCTCAACGCTAAGGTCTTACTTTTCTCTGCGGCTTCCAGGAGTTTCCTCCTCCCACGTTTCTTCTGGGGGTCGGAAGGGGCCAGCTCACCCTCATCGGCCGGGGCGTCCAGGCCCTCCTTGGGGGTGCAGCGGCCGTTCTCCAGCGTCCGGCCCGTCTCGCCGTCTGCCAGGCTCTCCGTCTCGTCCTCCTCGGGGCGACCACCCTTGGGGCTCGTGCCACCTTCCTCGGCGCCCTTCCACTGGGCACCATCCCCTTCCACGTCACCGTTGGGCAGCGGCTCAGCAGGGCTGGCCTCTGGGCAGGGTGGGGGGCACTTGGGGACGGCCGCGATGTCTTTGGGGGTGTCACTGCTTTCCACCTGCCAAGGGAGGGGGAAAAGAGCTGCAATGGGTGCTGGCAGGGTGCCCAGCCTGCACTCCACCGGCCACCATCAGCAGAGCCCACAGCACCGTCCCAGCTTGGCCAGCCCCATTCAGTCCCTGTCCCCTTGTCCCCTTGCCCTGACCCCAATTCCCCACTGCAGACAGCACGGCATGAAGAGTGACAGTGTATATCCCTGGAGACACAGCTCCAGGATCTGGTGATGGTCTGAGGACAAAAGTGCATTATGCCAAAAAGAATGAGTTCCACTTCCTGCACCTCAGGCTGCTGCTCACTGCAGGAGCTGGCAGGCTGCCCTTGGGCAACAATGGCACCCTCAGGACCAGAAGAAGTAGTTATGGAACCCTCAGGACACGGACATGGTGTCACAACACTAGGAGGACCAGCACTCAATGCCATGGCACCCATAGAACCAGGATATAGAGACTTGACATCATCAGGGCACATTGCTGCAACACCCTCAGAATGAAGACATGCTGCTGTGACACTGTCGGGACCAGGACACACAGACATGGGACAAAAGGATGAGGGCAGGCTGCCCTGGCATCCTCAGGACGTGTTAACACGACATCCTCAGGAGGAGGACATGTTGCTGTGGCATCTTCAAGACCAGGACATGGTGACACAGCACCTTTAGGACCTGGACACATAGCCATAACATTCTGAAGACTGGGGCAGAAGGCCATGGCACCATCAAAGCCCAAGACACGTTGCCACACCACCATCACCTGTGACTCCCTCAGGACCATAATATGCAGCCATGACACTCTCAGAACCCAGACATGATTGTGGCACCTTCAGCACTAGGACACACTGCCATGGCACACTTAGGGCAAGGAGACACGGCTGCAACACTTGAAGAACCAGCTCATGGTGCCATGACACCTTAAGTAGCAGGACACGCTGTCATGAAACCTCCAGGGCCAGAGTATGGTACCATGATACCCCAGGACTGCTGCCATGGCACTCTCAGGAGCAGCTCATGTCACAATGACATCTTCAGGGTCAGGACATGCTGAATTGACACCTTCAATATAAGACACAGCCATGACACCCTCAGGATGAGGACACAGAGCCATGGCGTCATCAGGACCTAGACCCTCAGGACAAGGACACAGGAATGTAACACTATGAGGACCTTGTTACACCACCACGATGCCCTTAGGACCAGGACATGGTATCTTCAGGAGCAGGATATACTGCCATGACATTCTCAGGACCAGGACACATGGAAATGACACACTCAGGACATGGACGCAGCAAAATGGCATCCTCATGACAAGGACGTTCAGCCATGGCACCTGCAGGACGAGGACACACTGCCATGGCACCCACAGAAAGATGACATGGGGCCATGACATCCTCAGGACTAGGACACACAGCCACAGAGTCCTTTGCAACAAGACACACAGCCATGCCACACAACCATGTCGGCTGCAGGACCAGGACCGTGTATCACCACACCCTCATCACCAGGGCAGAACACCTGCAAACTCCCAGGAGCTAAACATTCTGGCATGACAGCCTCGGGAAAAGGACAACCAGCCACAACAGCCTTAGGAGGTGAAAAACAAAGCCATGGCACCCTCCAGACCGGGACACGTGGATGTGACACCCTCATGGTCAGGACACCCTACTACAGAACTTGCAGGACCAGGACAAAATGCTATGGCAACTTCAGGACCAGGACATGCCACTCTGATGCCCTTATGATCATGATATACCATGTCACCCTTAGGACCAAGACAAGTGGAGGTCACACCATGAGGACCAGGACGTGGAGTCATGGCACCCTCATGGGGACCAAGAAACAAGGACATGACATTGTGGGGACATGGATACGCAGCCATGATACCTTTGGGACCTGGACATATCACAATGACACTCTTAGGACCCAGACACAGTGCCATGTCACCCACAGGAGTAAGGCAAAACAGAGCTGACCACGAGGACCTGGATACACTGCAATGACACCTTCAGAATCTGGACAGATGGCCTCGAAACCCTCAGAACCAGGACATTCCAGCACAAGACTCTCAGGACCTGGATGCAGTGGTGGCTGTGCCACCCTCAGGACCAGGACACAGTGCCACGACACCCACAGAAGCATGCCATATAGCCATGACACCCTCAGGACCAGGACACGGAGCCACAGCACCCATGACACACACAAGCACGGTGGGAAAGATTGTGACAGGCACACACGTGTGTCACACGGGCAATGGCAACACTCACAGCCAGGCGTGCATGTGACAGGCAGTGCTGGAGTGTGTGAGAGGAGCATGTGTGAAAGGCATGTGTGCAACAGGTGTGTGTGTGTGACAGGCGTGGGACAGGTGTGTGCATGTGACAAATGTGTGTGCGTGACAGGTGTGTGACAGGGGTGTGTGTGTGACAAGTGCATGCGATAAGTGTGTGCGTGTGACAAGTGTGTATGTGACTAGTGTGTGTGCATGACAGGTGTGTGACAGGTGTGTGTGTGACAAGTGCATGCGATAAGTGTGTGCGTGTGACAAGTGTGTATGTGACTAGTGTGTGTGCATGACAGGTGTGTGACAGGTGTGTGTGTGACAAGTGCATGCGATAAGTGTGTGCGTGTGACAAGTGTGTATGTGACTAGTGTGTGTGCATGACAGGTGTGTGACAGGTGTGTGTGTGACAAGTGCATGCGATAAGTGTGTGCGTGTGACAAGTGTGTATGTGACTAGTGTGTGTGCATGACAGGTGTGTGACAGGTGTGTGTGTGACAAGTGCATGCGATAAGTGTGTGCGTGTGACAAGTGTGTATGTGACTAGTGTGTGTGCATGACAGGTGTGTGACAGGTGTGTGTGTGACAAGTGCATGCGATAAGTGTGTGCGTGTGACAAGTGTGTATGTGACTAGTGTGTGTGCATGACAGGTGTGTGACAGGTGTGTGTGTGACAAGTGCATGCGATAAGTGTGTGCGTGTGACAAGTGTGTATGTGACTAGTGTGTGTGCATGACAGGTGTGTGACAGGTGTGTGTGTGACAAGTGCATGCGATAAGTGTGTGCGTGTGACAAGTGTGTATGTGACTAGTGTGTGTGCATGACAGGTGTGTGACAGGTGTGTGTGTGACAAGTGCATGCGATAAGTGTGTGCGTGTGACAAGTGTGTATGTGACTAGTGTGTGTGCATGACAGGTGTGTGACAGGTGTGTGTGTGACAAGTGCATGCGATAAGTGTGTGCGTGTGACAAGTGTGTATGTGACTAGTGTGTGTGCATGACAGGTGTGTGACAGGTGTGTGTGTGACAAGTGCATGCGATAAGTGTGTGCGTGTGACAAGTGTGTATGTGACTAGTGTGTGTGCATGACAGGTGTGTGACAGGTGTGTGTGTGACAAGTGCATGCGATAAGTGTGTGCGTGTGACAAGTGTGTATGTGACTAGTGTGTGTGCATGACAGGTGTGTGACAGGTGTGTGTGTGACAAGTGCATGCGATAAGTGTGTGCGTGTGACAAGTGTGTATGTGACTAGTGTGTGTGCATGACAGGTGTGTGACAGGTGTGTGTGTGACAAGTGCATGCGATAAGTGTGTGCGTGTGACAAGTGTGTATGTGACTAGTGTGTGTGCATGACAGGTGTGTGACAGGTGTGTGTGTGACAAGTGCATGCGATAAGTGTGTGCGTGTGACAAGTGTGTATGTGACTAGTGTGTGTGCATGACAGGTGTGTGACAGGTGTGTGTGTGACAAGTGCATGCGATAAGTGTGTGCGTGTGACAAGTGTGTATGTGACTAGTGTGTGTGCATGACAGGTGTGTGACAGGTGTGTGTGTGACAAGTGCATGCGATAAGTGTGTGCGTGTGACAAGTGTGTATGTGACTAGTGTGTGTGCATGACAGGTGTGTGACAGGTGTGTGTGTGACAAGTGCATGCGATAAGTGTGTGCGTGTGACAAGTGTGTATGTGACTAGTGTGTGTGCATGACAGGTGTGTGACAGGTGTGTGTGTGACAAGTGCATGCGATAAGTGTGTGCGTGTGACAAGTGTGTATGTGACAAGTGTGTGTGTGACAGGTGTGTGACAAGTGCATGTGACAAATGTGTGTGTGACAGGTGCGTGTGACAAGTGCATTTGACGGGTGCATGTAACAGGTACGCATGACAGCTGTGTGACAGGTCTGTGTGTGTGAGACAAGTGCATATGAGTGACAGGTGTGTGTGTGACAAGTGCACGTGTGTGAGTGACATGCATGTGTGTGACAGGTGTGTGCATGTGACAGGCTTGTATATGTGTGACAGGGGTGTGTGACAGGTGTGTGTGAGTGACAGGTGTGTCTGACAAGTGTGTGACAAGTGCATGTGTGTGACAATGTGTGTGAGTGACAGCTCTGTGTGTGTGAGATGGGGTGTGTATGTGACAGCCATGTGTGTGTGTGACAGGTGTGTGTGTGCAATGGGGTGTGTGTGTGACAGACGTGTGTGCATGTGTGACAGCTCTGTGTGTGACAGGGGTGTGCATGTGACAGCCATGTGTGTGTGTGACAGGTGTGTGTGATGGGGGTGTGCATGCGACAGCCATGTGTGTGTGACAGGTGTGTGTGTGTGATGGGGGTGTGCATGTGACAGCCAAGTGTGCATGTGTGACAGCTCTGTGTGTGTGTGACAGGTGCGTGTGTGACAGGTGCGTGTGTGATGGGGTGTGTGTGCGCATGTGTGACAGATGTGTGTGTGACAGCTGTGTGTGTGATGGGGGGTGTGTGTGCATGTGTGACAGATGTGTGTGATGGGGTGTGTGTGTGCATGTGTGACAGATGTGTGTGACGGGGTGTGTGTGTGCATGTGTGACAGATGTGTGTGTGACAGCTGTGTGTGTGATGGGGGGTGTGTGTGCATGTGTGACAGATGTGTGTGATGGGGGGTGTGTGTGCATGTGTGACAGCTGTGTGTGTGTGTGTGACAGGTGTGTGTGTGATTGGGGGTGTGTGTGCATGTGTGACAGCTGTGTGTGTGTGACAGCTGTGTGTGTGATGGGGGTGTGTGTGCATGTGTGACAGCTGTGCGTGTGTGACAGCTGTGTGTGTGATGGGGGGTATGTACATGTGTGACAGCTGTGTGTGACGGGGCTGTGCATGTGACAGCCGTGTGTGCATGTGTGACAGCCGCGCGTGTGTGTGACAGGCAGTGCAGGAAATGCCTGCTGGCCTTGGTGTGTGAGCGTGGGACGCGCAGTGAGCCCAGCTGTGCCGGTGCTCACTGAGCATGTGCCCGCACATGACAGACGGTGCAAACGTCAGCGCATGGCTGCGGGGTTGGGGACGGCATAGCCAGACCCTTGCCGTGCCACCGGCCACGGAGAAACCGCATGGTACTGCATGGCACCGGCTGGCAGAGCAGAGTCAGAGTGGGAGGAACAGCCTGGCTCGGCGGTTTCCGTGGCCAAGGAGAGTGAAAGTGTCGCTGCGTCACTGCGACAGCTGGGCGCAGCCGCGGCAGGGTGGGCTCCGCCACCCCGGTGAGACCCACTGCCCCAGGGCTCAGGGCCCTCCCCGATGCGCTCCTGGGGGGTCACAGGAGGCTGAACATTCCAAGGACAGACACGCAGAGGTGCTGCCACTGCCTCCCAGCAGCAGGAGCTGAGGAGATGGCGCCTGGCCCTGTTTCCTCTGCCCCACGCTCACTTTGGTGAGCTCACGCACTCCAGATGCCCTTGTGCGCCTCCACAGCTTTGTGCACCCCAGAACCCTGTGCTCACCTCTGCAGGTGTGCGCATCCCTCAGCCCTCTGCCAGTTTGTGCAACGTTCAGCCCCACCGTGCCTCTGCAAACTTGTACATCCTGTGCCCCATACTCACTTCCACAAGGTTGCCATCCTCACGCTCACCTCTGGGGGCTTGTGCTCCCCAGACCCACACGCTCGTCTCTGTGAGCTTCTGCAACCCTCAGCCACACATTCACCACCACGAGCTTGTGCATCCTGTGCCCCACGCTCATTGCCACAAGCATGCCAGCCTCATGCTTGCACCCACGAGCTTGTGTATCTGAGCCCTGCACTTACCTGCCCACCACTGTCCTCCCTGAAGCCTCAAAAGGAGTTCTGCCAGAAGCCAGGAGTGTCAGGGGCTTTGCAGAGTCTCAGGGAGGGAGAGGTCCCAGATATGTTCCCAGGAGGAATGGTGTGCCAGGGGAAGTGGTATGGGGTTGGTGCAGTGGCCAAGTGGCACATGGGAGAGTGGCTGCAGTGCTGGGGTGGCACAGAGAGAAGCCAGCTTCAGGGACCCTCCTGCCCATTCCCAGCAAACTACATGTCCCAGGATGCACTACATAGTGGCATGGTGCCAGGGAGAAAATGCCGAGCTGCCAGCCAAGCCTGGCATGAGCTGGGGTGCTTGCAGTGCCGTAGGGGTGCCCATGGTGATGCCCACCCTCCCCTGCCCCGGGGCCATAAGGTAGGAGATGCTGAGACTGAGACGCAAAGCAGGAGCTCTGGGGGCGATGACAAGTGACAGAGGTGGCTTTGCTTGCCAGGGCTCCCCGGGTTCATGCCACGGGATCCCTTTCCCTCGGCATGGCTGGCAGGCAGTGGGGAACATGTGGCGCTTACCATGGTGCATCCCCTCCTTGGGCTTGCAGACCCCCTCCTCTGGCTGCCGCCGGCCTGGGTGCAGCCGCTTCCTCCCCACGCACGCTTCCTGCCCGCCTCGGCCGCTCCGGCTTGCTGCCAGTCACTTCCTCCACTCCCCTGCTTGCTTGCTGGCCCCAGCGTGCAAGATGCTGTGCCGAGGGGCCACAGGCAGAGCCAGGAAGGAGGACAGGAGGGGCAACGGGGGCCAGGGGGAACTCCAACAGTGTTTGGCGGCACTGGTGGGTTGTTACAGCCACACTGGTACAATGGCTGTCAGCTCTACGGCATCATTCCTGAGCACTGCTAAGCCATGCAACCCCTGCACCAGAGGCTGGACCCACTCTCACCTGGGGACAGCATGGTGATGTCACTTGTGCATGCACACTGCATGCACCAGGATGAGTGACACAGAATGGTAGGGGTTGGAAGTGACCTCTGGAGATCATCTAGTCCAACTCTCCTGCATGTTTGCCTAGATCAGGTTGCACAGGAATGTCTTGCACAGCGTCACCATACAACCATGTACTGGGGACACAATGCCAGTCACAGAGGTCCCTGACAGCCATTCCCCATGATGGAGGAGTGGGTTGATGGGCTCCGGGCTGTGGCAGGCAACAAAGCCTGGTTACCACGAGGGCACAGCTTGGCCAAGCAGACACTGGTGCCATTGGAGGTGTTACAGAATCACAAATGGTTAGGTGGGAAGAGACCTTTAAATCTCATCTAGTCCAACCCTCCAAAGCTCATCAGGGATATCTTCAACTACAGCAGGTTGCTGAGAGGCCCATTCAACCTGACCTGTCAAGTTTCCAGGGTTGGAGCATCTATTACCTCTCTGGGCAACCTGGGCCAGTGTCTCTCCAAACAATGTTTTCCTTCTATCTAGTGCTAATCTCCCTTCTTTTAGTTTAAAACCTTCACCCTTGTCTTGCCTCTATGCTTCCTTATCAGCCCCTTTAAGTACTGATAGGCCACAGACCCTTCTTTTCTCCAAGCTGAACAACCCCAACTGCCTCAGCCTGTCCTTACAGCAGAGGGGCTCCAGCACTTGGATCATTGCGGCCTCCTCTGGACCAGCTCAAACATGTCCATGACTCTCCTGTGCTGAGGACCCTAGAGCTGGGCACAGCACTGCAGGTGGGGTCTCACCATAGAGGAGCAGAGGGGAAGAATCCCCTCCCTGGACCTGCTGGCCATACTGTTTGGATGCAGCCCAAGAGACAGTTAAGCTTCTAGCATATGAACACATATTGCTGGTTCATGTCCACCTTTTCAACGACCAGCACCCCCAAATCCTCCTCCACTGGGCTGCTCTCCATCCCGTTATCCCCCAGCTGAACAGATACTGAGGGCTGCCTCGACCAGGTGCAGGACCTTGCACTTAATCTCGTTAAACCTCACGAGGTTCACATGGACCTACTTCTTCAGCTTGTCCAGGTCCCTCTGGATGCATCCTATCCCTCAGGCTTGTCCGCAGACACACACCGGCATCCTTGTGATCTTTGGCTGCCATCCCCTCAGTGCTGTGCCAGGGCCACAGCCACCCCCAGCCCTACTCCTGCCTCTTACTTGGGGCTGCATCCTGGACACTGTACCAACAATCACAGGGGCTCCATGGGCTTCCCAGGAGGAAATGGGAAGGGCAGCAAATGTGCTCTGCATTAGGCGGCTGCAGGGGCTTAATCCATCTGCAGGGCCTGAGTTTGGCTGCAGGAGAAGGGCAGCAGAGAAGGGCAGCAGAAGCATGGCAGCATGTACAACCCTGCAAGCTGTGAGGCCATGGCAGTGCCACCAGGATGAACGTTATGACATTATAACCAGCCCCGGCACTGGGCAGTGCCACCCTGCTGGGATCATAAATCCCTCACTGGGAGCTGTACCACTTCCTACCCCATGAGGGGCTGTGGCTGTGAGGGCTGCCATGCTGTGTGCCATCCTGGTGCCACAGCCTTGCCTTTGGCAGTCTCTTCTCACCAGCACAGCAGATCCCAGGAAGCTTTGCCTTTCAGGAAACCATGTATCTACCACAGCGCTTGCGCAGCTCTGCAGCTCTGGCTCCCTGGGCACTACGGTGCTGCAGGACAGTGCCAGGCTGTGCCAGGCTGGTGGGTCCTGTCATGTTGTGGTGGGACAAGGAGCGTGTCAGGAGGTTAACCCCAACATGGCATCCCCAGCATGACAGCTTGCTGGGACAGAGGCATCACAGGTGGCACAGTGGCAAACATGCCCTGGCACAACACTCATCCACAAGCAGCACCCTCTCACCTCCAGTCCATCGACAGCTGCCCCAGCCAAAGTTGGCACTCTGGCTCCAGCAGCGTCGACGCTTCCCCACCTGGGTTAGAACTGGACTCAGGGCTCACCGGGCATCCCGGTGCCACTGCTCAGACACTGCCTCTGGGACAGTGAGGCACAAGGGGAAGGGAAGCCAGGACCCACCCTGTGTCCCTGCCCCTCTCTGGCCGCCCCGGCGCCTGTCCCCGTCCCCGAGGAGAGGCCAGTGGCGAGTCTGTCTTCCTGCCCACCCACCCACTTCCTCCACACCGGCCAGGCCCTGGGAACAAGCACAGCCTTTTTGCTGCTCCCCTCCGCTGGGCCCCCGCCAAGGAGGCTGCTCCGTCGGGAGCCTGTTGGGCTGGAAGGCCCCGTGCCCGCCACAATGCCGTGCTTGCTGCCAGAGGGGACACTGTGAGGGACCTCGGTGGGTTGGTTGTGCTGAGGACACATAGAATCGCCTGGGTTGGAAAAAACCTTTATCATCAAGTCTGACCATTAACCCAGCACTGCCAAGTCACCACCAAACCATGTCCCTCAGCACCACAGATGCATGGCTTTTAAAACCCTCCAGAGATGGACACCATACTACTGCCATGGGCAGCCTGCTCCAAGCCGTGACCTTTCCATGAAAAACACTGTTCCTCATATCCAACATAAATCTCCCATGGAGCAACCTGAACCTGCTTACATTTGTCCGATCCCTTCTTCTGTAGGAGAAGAGACCAACTACCACCTCACTCCAGCCTCCTCTCAGGGACCTGCAGAGAGGTCTCCCTTGAGCCTCTTTTCACTCCAGACCAAACAATCCCAGTTCTCTCAGATATGTGCTCTAGATCCTTCACCAGCACAGCTGCCCTTCTCTGGACATATTCCAGCACCACAGTGTCCATTCTGGAGTGAGGGGCCCCAAACTGAACCAAACCCAGTACTAAAGATGTGACCTCAGCAGTGCCAAGCACAGTGGGACAATCTCTGCCCTAGTCCTGCTAGCCACACAACTGCCAATCCAAGACAGGATGCTGTCTGCCTTCTTGGCTATCTGGGTACACATGCTGATGCTTAGGGGCAAGTCCCTGCAGAGGGATTTGGGACAGTTCCAAACACCACAGCCCTCAGGGATCCTCCTGCCAACCCTGTCTCCAGGGTTTACAGCACCAGGTCCAAACTTGCAGAGCCCCTGCACAATCCTGGGGAGCTGCCCGATCAGGGGACATGGGATGGGGTGCTGGGGAGCACAGTTCTAGGGACCATCAGCCAGACTCCAAGGACACAGCCTGTTCACTCAGGGTCTCCAGTCTGGTGGCCCCAGAAGGGGGCTGTTTTTGCAGGCACTGGCATAATGGGGAGGATATTTTTAGTAGCTCACACCTGTCCGGGGCTTTCCTCAGCCTCCTGGCAGTTCCCTTGGGGCTGTGGAGCTTGCCAGCTCCAACTGCTTGGCAGCAGAACCTGCTGGCTGGATGAAGTGGCTGGTGCCATGCATGGGGCAGGTGTGGCACAAGAGAAAAAGCAGCAGGAGTAAGTGGAATGGGCACTCATTGCGATCCAGTCAGCATTTCTGCAGGAAGTCTGGGAGGTACCTGGCACTGTGGCATCACTGCTATCCATCCTGGGGCATGGAGAGGGCTCCTGGGGCTGCCTGCTCTCATGGACAGAGACCTCCAGGTTCCCAGGCTCAATCTCCTCCTGACAACTTTCCCCAGTTGTTCCCATGCCAGCATTGTTCTTCCACTCAAACGGCTTTCCCTGGCCCCAGCATGTACCTCCCGCCCCTCTGCATTTACAGCCAGCCTCTGGAGCCTGCTCTCCTGCTCTGAGCCCAGCACCCCGTCCAGCCCCATCGTACCCCTGTTGACCCCCCAGGCGATGGCCTCCCTGGCCCTGCTGCCACGACAGCACAGATCCAGCACACAGATCAGGATCTGGGCACATTCAAGCGCAGGATTAACCCCTTCTGCAGCTGGAAACCTCAGCAAGGAGTTCTTTCCACTTCTCTAGTAGTGAAGGGTGCCGCACCCTTGCTTGTTTCTGCAACACTGTCCCCTCCTACGGGAACAGGGACGCTGCCGAAGCCCAGGGTGATGACGTGCACCTTTCCTCTGGGGCTTCAATGTCCAGAGGAACCTCTGCTCCTGCTCTGAACATTGAATTCATGGTGACACCTGCAGCTGGTCGTGTGACAAGGACAGTCACCATGGCTACCCCCACTATGACAAACCATGGTTTAGGAAGGCCAAACCACCATCTCCACGAGTCCCTCTTGTCACACAAGAGCAGGCTGCTGCCCAAAGCCCTGAACACCCCTTGTTAACCAGCCATGTGTGGCAGCATCGGCACTGCTGGGGCTCCACGAGGTACTCCCCAAGATGAGCCATTTTGGCATACATCTGGCTGCGGTCCCGGCCAGCTGTGCTAGTGAGCGGGGAGCTCACTAAGCCCTGCACGCTACGGAGTGGGCATCGCCTGCGTGGCAGGAGCCAGGGAAGCCGGTGGCAGCTCAGCCCTGCATGCCCACATCCATTTTGTTATTGCAGCCGCTGGCGTGAGCCCAAGAGCTGTGCACCATCACCTGGTGCCCAACTGGCCGGAGCAGTCAGAGGAGGGCTGAGCAGCTTCGTGGTGGCTGGGGACACACACAAGGGTACCAGCTCCTCAGATGGGGAGTAAATGCACAGCAGAGCCTCAACCAGAGCCACACTGAGGGAAGCATTTACCAGGGGCTGGAGGCTGCTGGGGTGGCAAGCGAGCAGCTGCATGCCCTGCACACAGGGAAGCTGCAGGGGCCAGCTGCATGCCGGAAGCCATAGTCTCCCATCAACACAGCAAAGGGGCAGAACAGCCCGGGGCTGGGGGGAGGCCCCCCACTGCGCCCAGTGCCCGCTGGCTCACCTGGGCATGCTTGCGCTTCCGCCCAGGCCGCCCGGCTTTCCTCATGGGCGTCCCTGGCTCCTGCTTCTCCTCCTTGCTTTGGTTCTCCTCAGGCTCCTCTTCCCCCTGTGAGCCAGAGACAGAGAGGACAGTTATGCCATTGGCCCCAGGGCTGGGCAGCCTGGGGTCCTGGGCACAGCTCCACTCAGTGATGAGATGGCTTGCACCAAGGGTGCACCACAGAGGGTTGACCATGACTGGGTGCCTGCCATCATCTGGCATCAGCAGGCTCGTGGCCTCCAGGGCACCATTAGAAGGGCGACTGTGGCTCCTGCCAGGTTGGGGCTGCAGCACAAGCTGCAGTGGGACTGGGCACTGTCACTGGGTGAGCCCTCCTATACATGCCCCAGCCAGCTCGCCCACTTCTGTAACCTGCAAGAGCCTTAAGTGTGTGGGAGTTGGGGCTTCTGCACTGTGGCATGCAGAAAGGGCTGCATGGACCCCATGGCATGGCACAGCACAGGCCATACAGCTCCCCAGGGACAAGGACAGGCAGAAGGAGCCAAGGTACCCTTGGAGCAAGGTGTCCTTGCACTTTCGGGGACTGCACCCCCCTCTCCATGCTCTGCCTGGAGCAGCTGCCAGAGCCCCACCATCCCCGCCTCCCCAGCACCATGCCCCAGCCCTGTGTGCTGGCAGGGTGCCCGCACCAGCACAGGCAGTGGAGCAGGAACCTGGCCCCGGGAAATGAACCTGCTCCCGCGCCGCGGCTGCAGCACCCGCCCAAGGACTGTGGCGTGCCTCAGGCCACGCTTCCCACTCAGGGTCCCGCTCGCCGCCTGGGGGTCCCACGCCTGGTGCTGTGGCCTGGCGGAGGGACGTGCACGCAGGGCGAGGCTGTGCGGGGGCCCCTCGGGTGTCCTGCGGCGGCGGTGAAGCTGGTTTCACCTGAGCCCCAGAAGATCCCGTCGGCAGCAGCCAAGGCAGGAAGAGGCCACAGAGGGGGAGCAGGGGAAGGAGGAGAGGCCGGCGGGGGGCTGGCGAGGGAGAGGCCGGGGAGGGGATGCGGCTGGCAGCCAGACAGCGCAGACATCCAGCTGCACTCGTGCGGCCCTGCAGTCATGGCGGGCGCCAGTCCCGGCCGCATTCTTGTTGCCTGCCACTGCCCTCCTTCCCCCGCGCCTGGGGCGGTTGCAGGCAGTGATGCAGGCAGTGATGCCCGCAGCACATCCCTGCTAGGCTCCAGTCCGAAGGTCCCACAGGGTTGGGCCATACCAGGTCCCATGGCCATGGCGCCCCACATCTGCAGTGCTCCAGACCAACTTCCTTCCACCCCTGCCAACCCAAACTCAGCCTGTGTCTCATCATGCCCCTCGATTCCCATCTGCCCCTGTCCAGCGTCGCTCATGAGTGTTTAGAATGGATAGAACGGAAAGGTCTGGCAGGGTGTCAAGCCCTGTAGCTGGGAGAGGATGCAGCTGGGGAGCACATGGTGGGTGCTGGTGAGGCAAGGGGTGATCTAAAAGACCCCCAAGCAATGCTCCCTCTCCTGGGGAACTGCAGTCCTTTATAGGAGGCTCTCTGTGCTGCCCCAGGCCCATCTTACTGCCTGAGCAGTGGCAATAGGCACAGCTGTGATTCTTCTCCCAGCAATGCCCTGTGCTGGCAAGGCGATGCTGGGCACTGTGCCTTGCCTGCCACAGCAACCCCAGCTCCTCCCATGGTGCACAGGATTGGTGCTCAGGGCTCCATTCGGTTCCTTGTGCCGTGCTCAGTACCCAGAACATTGGCACGAAGGACACTGCAGTGTCAAAGGGACACTGCAGTACTGAGAGGGGTACCCTCACTGGGGGGGCAGGGAGGTACTCCCAGCCCAGGGGGGTACAGGATGAGGTCCCTGTAGCCCTGCCATGGAGCTCAGCATGGTCTCCACATCAGCAAGCTGGGGGATGCAAGGTCCAGCGCAGGACCGGGACTGAAGGGACCCCCGCCCAGGGCATAGCATCCCAAAATCAGGGCAGGCATCGGAGATGCGCAGTCCAAGTGTGAGCAAGGCTGCTGCAAAGGGCTGCAGGGGGGATCCGCTGCCCCCTTCCCGGCACAGGGGAGCTGGTGCTGCGGCCCCTCAGTGCAGCAGCCCCTTGCTGCCCGCAGCCGCCGGGAGCTGAGTCATCTCCCCATACATCACCCTGCTCCTCGCCGTCTCGTCTGCCCGGGGCTCGGCCAGGCGCGGGGCTGCATGGCACGTCCCTGATGCGCCGTGCTCCTGCGCCGCTGCCAAGCAACAACCCAGAGGGAAACCACCG
This sequence comes from Tricholaema leucomelas, assembly GCA_013400475.1. Taxonomy (NCBI): domain Eukaryota; kingdom Metazoa; phylum Chordata; class Aves; order Piciformes; family Lybiidae; genus Tricholaema lacrymosa; species Tricholaema leucomelas. Next base: position 68,379 of record WAAF01004552.1, read on the forward strand.
CCGAGGAGGAGGAGGAGGAGGAGGAAAAGCTGCTGCATGACGCAGTGCTGGCTCTGCAGCCACTGTGCCGGGTCCCAGCTCCCGGCTGCACTAGGGAGACCTTGGCGGTGGAAAGAAATCGGCCTGGCTGGGCAGGAGAATGTGGACGCAGAGACCCCCCCCCCGCCATCTTGCACTGGAGCTGGAGCTCAACCTTGCGAGGCCTGTGCTGAATGCTGACAGCCCAGAAATGACTTACAGCACTGTACGGCCTCATCCTCCTGGCCCCGTGCATCCTCTCGTCAGAGGTGACCTCTGCAGGGCAGGCAGTGCCGTGTCCCGGTGGGGTCAGGCCAGGACAGTGCTCAGCTGGGCGTGCTTGCTGCCAGCCCACGTGGGTCACTGGCACCCCAGGGACCAGCGCTGCCACTGGCGAGTCCTGCTTTCGAGGGTGAGCCAGGCTGCACTGCAAGTGCCAGTTTCTCCCACGGCTCTTCCTTGCAGCCCTCCACATGCCGCAGCCCCACTCTCCAATTCGGCTCTGCCATGCACCTCCAGAACTGCACCAAAAGACAGGGTGATCTGTCACACCCACCTCCTGGGGTCTGCCCCACCGCCTCGCTCACATCCCTTGTGCCAGCAATGGATGCAGCTGGAATCAGCCACATACTCTTGCCCTGGTATAACCCAACATGTGCTGAAGCACGGTACTGATCAACTAACACCTGCTTTACTTGCCCCCTCTCAAGTCACTCTACAAAAGTACCAGGCCCTTACTGAAGGACAGACGCACAGCTCAACCCATCCAGCTGCCTAGAGCGATGGCTGGAGGATGGCAAGCACTGGCACAAGGACCAGCCAGGCTTGACCTGGTGTGGGAGGCTCAGCGTGGCTGCCACGGTCAAGCTGGCCTGGAGGAACTGGGATGACCCCAATCCCCTGCTGCCTGCAGCAGGACGGCAGCCAGCTGGCCACCAGCTCCAGTCCCCACGCCTTGACCAGGGCAGGCCCTGCCCCTGTGCCCGCCAGGACACTGCTTCTCTCCACAGGAAGAGTGATGCCTTTGCCAGCACCGGGAGTGCCACACCAGCCTGGTGTGTCCTTGTGTGGCAGGGAGCAGTGAGGACAGGGTCAGAGCCTGCCACTCCTCTGGCTCTGACCTCCACAATCCCAGCACAGACCTTTGCCCACTGCTGCACCCTCAGCCCTATCCAAGCTGGCCCCTGCTGAGTGCTACAGCAGGCAGGGCAGTCTGAGGGGCAGCCCTTCCCCACAGAGCCGCTCTCCAGGAGGGGATGCTGGGCAGCATGTACCTGAGATGGGGTCCATGCACCAGGGCCAAGCCCCTTGTACGGTGCAGTGACAAGAAGGTGAGCATGCACCATGTGCCACCTGGCACAGCGAGGTTACTGTTTCCTCCCCAGCTGCAGCATTGCACATAAGGAGGCAGAAGGAGGACAGAGATCCCCAGTCCCTGCAGCAGGTGGCACCCCTACAACAGGGCATCAAGACTGGCACAAGGGTTTGATCTTGGCTGTTGTGGTGAAGCCACAGGGCCACCTCACAATGCATGTCTCATGTCCTCTTCCCACTGCCCCACAGCCCAGGTAGTGCATCCACTCAGCCTCAGAGTTGGGGGACACCCCCTACCCCAGCAGTGCCTCCCCACAGCCAGGCTTGTCCCAGCCCTGGCTGCTACTGCTGGGAGATGACAGCAGGTCTCTGCTTCCCTGTCCCCTCCCCACGCTCCCCACTGCCAGGAATAGCTCAATCCGCACTAATCCTGGCTGCAGCTCAGGGCTCCCCCGGCTTGGCACCTCGCTCTCCACTGTGGTGAGGGGGAAGTGGGGTTGGCACATAGCAGAAAGGACTCCACACTCCCTGTACCTACACACCAGCCAGCCAGGTGCAAACTGGACACCCAGAACCCACCAGTACTCCAACATTGGCTGTATAAGTGCCAAGCCTAGCAGTGGGGATGTCGGCAGCACAACCAGGCCTCCCCCCACCCCCCACAGCTTCCCCGAGCTATAGCGGGACCCTACCTTGTGTGTGTCGAGTGCTTCGCGGTTCGGAGTAGAGCTGCTGGTGTCGAGGCTCCCACTGGATGGCATGGTGGGGAGCAAGGGTGGGCGTCTGGGACTGTCAGCTCTTCAGCACCAAAGCAGGTCCTGCCACTACTGCCACTCTCCGGCTCACCAAGGAGGGGGTCCAGGAACCGTCACCCAGCACAGCGGCCAGCCCTTGCGTCCCACCACCTGTTTGGATCCTTCTGCCCCTGCAGGAAGTAGAGAAGGTTGGGACTGAGGGGGGAATGCCAGGACTGGGGTGAGGGGAGAACACCAGCCCCACCACCCCTCGCCCGCTGCACCGCGCCCTGGCCCCCGGCAATTATTAACACACCATAACCTTGACTCAGCCGGGCTGGGGGCCCTTGTCTCCGGCATCGCCCTGGCTGCGGGGGGGCACAGTGTGGGGTACATGGTGCTGGCTCTGCCAGCAAAAAGGTGCAAGGAGCAGTGTGGGCTGCATGGGGCATTTTGAGGGGTGCACGGTGCCCAGGGGTGCTCATTACACCATGTGACCTGCGTAGCAGAGGGTGCAGATTGTGGGGTGTAAGGTGTGTGGGATGTGCTGCACAGTGCAGGGTGCACAGTGTAAGGTGCATGGCACAGGGTACATGCAGGAGCTGCATTCTGCAGGGTGCACAGCACTGGGTAAAGGGTGCACAGTGCAGGCTGCACAGTGCACAGGGCAGAGTGTGAGGTGCAGGATGCATTCTGCAGGGTGCACAGCTGGAGTGCAGGGTGCATGAGGTAGGATGCAGAGTGTGGGGTGCAAGGTAGAGAGTGCATTCTGCGGGGCGTGGAATGCAGGATGCGGGGTGCAGAATGCAGGGTGCATTCTGTGGGGTGCAAGGTGTGGGGTGCAGAGGGAAGGTTGCATTCTGCAGGGTGCAGGTTGAGAGTGCAGGGTGTGAGGTGCAGGGTGGGGGTGCCGACAGGGGCTGTGGAGGAGGCTGAGCCCCGGCACCTGTTGCTATGGCAAACGCTGCATTAGCCATGGCCGAGGCTGCTGTTGCCTTTGGCACCGGAGCTGCAATTTGTTTCTAGAGCTTTCCAGCCGCAGCCTGCTCGCTTGCTTGCTCCCAGCTGGCAGGCGGGCGGGGGGCTGCCAGGGGGCTATGGGGGGCTATGGGCAGGCAGGGCCATTGATGAGAGAACATCAATCCCAAATATGGCACATCCCGTTTGTCCCCACGGCTATGTACAATGGGGGGCTGCCTATGGGGGCTGAAGGGGTCCCCACCAGGGCTGCAGCTTCTCCTGACCCCCGCCAGCTGTACCCACTACATGCACAAGGACCCTCTAGGGCTCAGGGTGCTGGGCTGGAAGGTAGGAGATGGGTGAGAGATGAGTGTGAGATCAGCTGTTCCTGTCTCAACTCCCTCAGCATGGCCCCTCTTGCAGGGAGGGTTGGGGTGGGACATGGGTGGGGGTGGGAAGGGAGGGGCATGCAAGGTGTAGGTGCAGGCTGGGGATGCAAGCTTGAAGAGGGGGATGCAGGTGTAGGATGAGAGCTGGGGGGCTGTGTGGGTGCTAATGGTGCTGGATGCAGAGCAAGACCTAGGAGTGCTGAATGGGTTGGGAGAAGTGAGCTGGGGGTGCTGGATGCAGGATGAGACCTGGGGGTGCAGGATATGGGTGTGGGATGGGAATGTGGGATGAGAGTGTCGGTACAGGACATAGTACAGAGATGTGGGGTGCAAGCTGCCTCCCCCACAATGGCCAGACCTGTGCCAGCTGCCAGTCAGGGGCTTCCCCATCCTTCTCTCTCACCAGTTTGGGGAGCCCCTGGGAGAGTCCCATCCCAGGGCACTGCCCTTGTCAGCCCGGTGCCAAAGGGCTTGGCCATGCTCTTTGCCTCCTGCCACTGCTGGACTCTGCCCCACACTGGCACCCCAGGCACAGCAGTGCACCTCTGTGAGGGGCCGGACCTGGCACCGAGCACCTCAAACACCCACATGCTGCTGTTTCCTGCACCTATATGGTAGCTGCACCAGCACCACGGCACACCGGCACAGCAGGGCAGACCATTCAGTATGGCATGGCACAGCATGGGGTAGCACCTCAGTCCCGTGTCCCTTCCTGTGAGCTGCCTCCCTGGGGTGCTGCCTGTGGGCACGGGGCTGCCCGTGACCCTCAGAGCCCCCATCCTTGCTCCATCAAGCTGTACCACAGCAAAGCCCTGGCTGCGGGCACGGGAGGACACGTGCCATAGAGAACTATCCGGGGACACCCCAGCAGCACCCCCGCACCGCGGCAGGAGTGCCCCAGCCCACTCAAGGGGGACCCTCGTGCCCAAAGGGCGGAATGACAATGTCCCCAGTGGGTCCCTGCTGGCATGTGACACAACCGTGGGAAATGGCTCAGGCACTCCCAGCCCCACGACATCGGGGTCCCTCCGGCCCCCAAGCCCAGCCCCACCGCACTGGGGTCTCTCTGGCAGCCGCCCAGCCCCACCGCACTGGGGTGTCTCTGGCAGCTCCGGGGGGCAGCTGAACCTCCCAACCCGGTTTCCCCGGGGCTCGTACGGCCACTAACTGCCCTGCTTGGCGCTGCCGAAGGGCCAGCTCGCAGGGCTTTGGTTCGCTTCCAGCCAACATGGTCTCCGAACGCTCTAAAAATAGTTGGGTTGCGTACAAAACCCCGCGGCAGCTCCGGCCCGCCGGCCGCTGGAACAAAGACGGGGAGAAACCGGCGGCACCGGCTGCTTCCCGCTCCCCCCAGCCCCACCGCCGGCACCGCGGGGACAGCCGAGTGCGGTCCCACCGGGAGGGTCCATGCGGCTAACGCGGAAGCCCCCCCGGCACCGGCCCCGCTCCCCCGCGCTCTTACCCGGCCGAGGCTCACAGGATGTAGGGGACGGGGCGAAGGGGGGAGCTGTGGTGCCGTACCCCCACCTTAGGCCGCCGAAACCCTCCTCCCGCAGCGCCGGGGCATCCCCTCGCCGACGCGGCGGCTTTGGCGGTGGCGGCGGGGGGGGAGACACAGACACACACACACACACACAGACCCTCGTCCTGGGCCGAGGCGCGGGGAGGGACTCGCAGCGCTGTTTGCCTCTTGCCTCCCTATTTAAGGGCTCGGGCCGGCCTCAGGGCTGACGGTGAGCGGGGGAACCGGCAGCCCCCAGCCCGCGCCGTGCCGCTCCCGCACGCCGGGGCCCCGGCGAGTCACGCTCGGCAGAGGCGTTCCAAAGTAGGTTACCTGCGACGGGGGGATGAGACACGCGGCGATGACCAAAAAAAAAAACCACACCAAAAAAGCCAACCCCAAAACAAAAAAAAAACAGGGAGGGGGGAAAGGCAAAAACCAGGGGAAAAAAAAGCCTTCCCCCCCCACCCCTTCCTTTTCTTTTTTGCCTTCTACATTTAGGGACCTCGCCGGCGCCCGCCGCTGCTGTGCCGCAGCCGGGAACCCGCAGAAACCCAAACGGCCATTTTAGGTGATGGCGAGCAGGGTCCCCACAGACCCCCCACGCCGGTGGCGGGTGACACGTTCACCGCAGTCCCCCTCGCTCCTGTCCTAATGTGACCTCGCGTGTAGCATCCCGCCCCCCTCCCGGCGCGGTGACACCCATCGCCGGGTTTGGCCGGGGTCCCTCGTGCATCTCCGCCCCGCCGGTGGCAGGAGGGACCCTGTCCAAACGCCTCTCCCGTGACAAGTGCCGCAGCGTATTATTATTGTTGTTGTCACTTTGAGTCACCGCCACCCCCGGGCAGCCGCGCTCCTCCTCCTCCTCCTCCCCAGCACCGGGGATGAAGTTCAGCATTGACTCAGAGGGGCCGGGAGCTGCGTCCGTGAGTCACCCCCCCCACACCTCCTGCACCCCCTACCCTTGACTCACGGCAGGGGGCTCCCCGCAACACCCAACATCCCCGCGCCGTGGGGGCAACAAGGACGGAGTGGGCATTCTCCAGGGCATGAAATGTAGCTGTGTGCCGGCAGCTCCCCTCCGACAGATGGTTGCACCAAAACCACCGTCGCGGGCACAGCGTTGACCTCATCGCCCATAATTACAACTTAGGAGCCAAATATTTGACCTCGCTGCTGGGGCGTGCACATGGCCACAGGCAGGGAAGCGCCTACTCGACTGCCCCTGAAGTGGCTCCTGAATTCACCACAGCCACCCAGGAACCGCTAACAGGTCCCGCCTGGAGGGTTGAGTGGAACCCCAGAATGGTTTGCATCGCCAAAGCGGTCTCATACTGCACCCCCGGGGAGTAATGTGTGGTCCGGAGCAGCGCTCCAGGATCAACGCACTGCATGACACTGCACCCCAAGCTGTAACATAAGGCCCCTGCACTGCACTCTGAGGAGTGCATTGCACAACACTACACCCAGGGCAGCAATGCAGTGCGTTATGCTGCACCTCAAAAGCAATGCACTGCACAGCGCTGCACCAGAGGGTGCAAGATAGAACTCTACACTGTACTACACTGTAGTCTACAATGTACTTCCCTGTGCTGCACCTGGGGAGTGTGCTGCACTACACTGCACCCCAGAGAGCAACGCCCTGTGCTGCTGCATCCCTGGAGCAACACACTCACACCTCACTGCACCCCAAGAGTGAAGCAGTGCCATGACACACACCACAGACCCCGGCATTGGGCCTTAGTGCAGTTTGGCAGGTGAGACAGTGCAGACTTGGTGAGGTTCATGAGCTGCAGCTGAGCTTCCCAGGCTGCAGGAATACCTCGCCACAGCACACCATGCAGCTCAACACGCTCAGCTCATCACGGGAAAAAAGGATGGGAGATGATTTGATTATGGTGAGGAGGTGCCACTGTGGGCAGAGCCCCCGGCATTGCTGAACCCTCCAGCTGGCAGAAGAGCAGGTCCAGGAGTGAAGCTGGGGTGGTTCAGACTGGCAGCTAGGTACATGCTTGGAACTGGGAAGGGCGGTTAACTGCAGGAACAGGACAAACCGGCGGTGGCACGGTACCGTACACGCTGATCCCCGTGGTGAGAGCACAGTGGGTAAGCAGGACGGTGGTGGGAAAGCAGGACAGTGGGACAGTGGAACAGCAGCTCAGCCCAGTCCCCATCCTGCCTGCCAGGTTGGGTGAAGTTGCTTGGCACGGCCCCACAAGTCTCACAACAAGGTGGGTGTTCAGATGGTGGCATTAAAACCCCAAAGCAACCGCAGCCTCAAGGGCAAGCAGGTTCCAGAACTAAACCAGAATGCAGATGACATCTCCCGCCCCAAGGAACATCATGCCCGAAAGCCACTGGCAAATCCTACTGAGCCGGAGCCGCTGCGGCACGCGTGTGTCTGGCACATGCATGTCCTGGGCACGCGCACACACGTGCCGGTGGTTACCTGGCAAGCCCACACACTTTTCTACGGCCTGGGGCAGACAGAACGCATAGGAAAGCACTGGGCAGGGACGTGTGGGTGTGCCAACCTAAAAATACTCGCACAGAAATCACCACCTGAAGGTCCCTGAGAGGCCACCACGGCACTGTGACATGGTGGCAGCACCACTGGCCACCTTTAAGGACAGGACGTCACCTACAGTCAGTATCTCCGTGGTCACGTAGACAGCCAAGGCAAGGCCTGAGATGCAGCAAGCATCACCACATCCTGGCTTTCCACAAGCAGTGGCAGGCGTTTCGTGCCATGAAATAAGGCTCCCGTGAGGAAGTTTTGAGCTGACTCAGCACAAAAAGGCCAACACTGGCGCAGGAGCTGCTGGGAGCAGTTGCTGGCTACCACAACATCCACCCCGTGGCAATTGGTTTGCTTTGGGGCTGGTCCCAAGTGTCCCCCGTTTGGGTGTTTCCCCATCAGGGTGGGTGATGGGCAGTGTTTGGCATAGGCGGGAAGGATGCGGGTGCCCACTGTGGCAGTCCTGCCTTCACCGCTGCCGCCACGCTCGGTGCAGCAAATGTGAGCGCTGAACACCAATCCCACGGTGACACCATCTACGTCACACAAAGGGAAGAAATAAAGAAAGAGGAACTGAGGAAGAGCAACATTTCATCTGCCCACAGGTCCCTGCATCACCGACACCCCAAAACCCGGGATGTGGCAGGGGAAAAGAAAAAAGATAAGCTGAAGGAAGCAGGGAAGTGAGTGGGAGGCCAAATCGTATCCCAGTGAAGCTGGGGGACAGGCAGCACCCAGTCCCCTGCCCGCCCTGTGCCCTGCTGCTCCCTCCCTGCCCTGGGCTTTTCGGGCTCCCCCGGAGGGTGTTATTTTGGGTGCAAAAATAGAGAAGTTTTGGCAGGCGCCAGCCACCTCCACACACGCCCGGGGCAACTCCACTGCTGCCCGACGGAGGGCAGTGCAGGGCCGGGGGTCTGCGGGCTGCCATCCGGCACCGGAGCCGGGGTGAGCAGGGGGCATGTCTCGGCTTCCCGCAGTCCCCTCGGCTCCGGCGGGGGGGGGAGGGGGGGTGTCACCCCGGGACTGTCCGCAGGTCTCGCCCCGCGGGTGTCCGCAGCTAAGCGATGGGACTGGGACATACGCACACACACTCGCTCACTCCGGGGACGTCTCCCCCATAACGGGGCACGGGCCGGACCGGGCCCCCTGCTCTGCCCTTCAACCGCCCGGCGCTGCGCTCAAGGACACGGCGGCGCCGCGGGGGCCGGGCCGGGCCGGGCCAAGCCCGCCGGGCCCCGCCGCCAAACAGNCGGCCGCTGCCATGTTTTCCTGCTCGGCGCTGCGGGGCCCGGCCCGGCTCGGCCCCGCCGCAGCGCCCGGGCCTGAGGGAACGGGGGAGGACGGGACACGGGACGGCGGACACACACCGGGGAGGGACGGGACCGAAGCGGGGAGGGTGTCGGCGGGGAGTGCGGGCGGGGCCGTGCCGAACCGACCCGAGTTTAGCCGAACAGAGGCGAACCGAACCGAACCGAGGCGAGTCTTGCCGAACCGAGGCGAGCGGTGCCGAACCGAGCCGAGTCTTCCCGAACCGAGCCGAGTCTTGCCGCGCCCGGCGGTGCCAAGTGTGTCTGGGGTGGTCTGCCCCATGCCGTGGGTCAGTAGGGGCCAGCTCGTGTCCGCGGTGCCGTTACCTGGGCCGGTGCGGGCCCGGCGCGCCGTGCCGAGCCGTGCCGAGCCGCCGCCGCTGCGCTGCCCGGCCAGGCCTCCCTCCGCCCGCAGCGCCGCCGCCTCCACTGCAGCACCGAGCCGCGCCGCGCGGTCCTAGTGCTCGCCGCCCGCGCCAGCGCAACCCGGACCCGCTGGGCCAGGCAGAGCCGTCCAGGGGCGGGCAGGGTCGGGCTGGGCTGCGTTGAGTGTCACCGGGGATCGGCAGGAGTGGGACAGTCCGGATAACGCTGGGCTTTACTGAGCTCAGCTAAGCCAAGCTGTGCCGTGCCAAGCAAGACTGTGCCAGACCAAGCCAAACGCTGTCAAGGGCTGTACAGTGTCAAGCAAACCTGGATTGAGTCAAGCCAAGGTGAGCTCAACCAAGCTGGGCCAGGCTAGGTTGATTCCATACTGGCCATGCAGTGATGAACCGGGCCAGACCATGGTGAGCCAACCTGTGCTGTGCCATCCCAATCCATGTTGTGCTATGCCAAGCCAGACCATGCCAGACCAAGCTAAGCCAGGCTGGGCCAAGCAAAGCAAAGTCAACAGCTGTGCAGTGTCAAGCCAGGCCAGACCAGATTGTGCCAAAGTGAGACAAGCCAAGCCAGGCAGGATCAGACTGGGTTGGGCCAATGTTGGCCAAGCAGTGCCAAGCCAGGCTGGACCAATGTGAGCCAACTTGTGCTGGACCAGGCCATGCCAAGCCGAGCTGCACCATGTTGTGCTGGGCTGAGGTGGGCTGGGCCAGGCTGAGCCAGGCAGAGTCCAGCATTGATGAACCATACTGGCCAGATATGGACAATTCCAGGCCAAAGCAAGCTGTGCCAGCCTATACCAAGCAGTGGAAGGCCAAAGCAAGCTGTGCCAGGTCAAACCAAGTAATGCCAGGCCATGCAGTACTAAGCCAAGCAGTGCCATACCCAGCCGAGGAGCACCAGGCTGTGCCATGCCAAGTTGTGCCATGCAGTGCCAATCTGTGTAGCACTGCAGTGACAATTAGGGTCCTGCAGCCTGACCAGGTTGTGTGGTGCTAAGCTGAGCTGTGCCATGCAGTCCTGAGCTGTTGCAAGCTGTGCTGTGCACTGCTATGAGGACCTACCGTATGGTTTGCCCTGGACATCCTGCAGTGCTTGCTCACAGGTCCCTTCACTGTGCCCCATGCCAGTGGCTGTGCCCTCCCAGCAGGCCCAGTGCATGGCAGCTCCTTGCAAGGCTTGAAGCCTCATGGCAAGCATGGGCACACCATGAAGGCTTGGAAAGGTCTCAGCAAGCAGAATTGCTTCGAGTTTTGGGATTTGTGAACATGCCTGAGGTTTCCTGGGAGTTAGTGCAGGCTCCTGTGGCATCTGTGGTGCCAGGGGTATGTGGAGAGATACTGAAGAGCTGGGCATCACTGGGACAGACTCACTGGCTGGCAGCAGCTGTAGAGGGGAGACCGGCTCTATAAGGAAGACCCAGAGGTCAAGGGCTTAGGGCTGGGCTCCAAGGACCATTGGAGACTCCAGAAGAGCTGTGGGCCACCACTGAACAGGAGGGGACATTGCTGGGTCTCCCCACCCATGGTGACGCCCAGGGATGGCCCAGTGCCACCCACACTGCACACTGGGCATGGGCTGCACCACCAAAGCTTCTGCTTGACCAGGGCCACATGCCACAGCAGCTGCTGAAGGAGAATCCTGGCACCACTTAAAGTGTCAGGTATCCACAGCCCCTGGCAAGGGCATGGAGGCACCTGGCAGCACCTGGCCTCTCTCCTATACCCTGAGCAGCCCCACTCCTGTCCCTTGCTGGGCCATGCAGAGATGCAGCCCCAAAAGGAGCTCTTCCAGGCTGAGCCCCTAGGCTGTCTGTGGTGCTGGAAGGCACTGAGTGCACATGGGGGCACTGTAAAATAAAATACTAATTAATAATAATAATTAATGTGGCATTCATTCCTCTGACTTAATAGGTCATCTCCTCATTGCTGCAGGGCAGTACTGCTCCTCCCTCATTCCTGCTCCCATGGGTTTCTTGCTGGAGTCATCAAGTGGAAGCTGGTGCTCCTGGGGCTGGGACTGACCCCACCAAACCAGCACCAGCTGCTGATGCCCATATCTGTGATGATGAGGTCCTGGTGCTGCACTGGAAAGAGCACTACAGTGCTCTGGGGCACAGCAGTGTGTCATTGCCCAGGCATGTGGAATTTGGCATCTGCCCTGGCTCTGCACCAAGCCCTGGTGTAGCCAGGGGCTGGTAGTGGCACAGTGTGCAGCACCTGAGCCCAAACCCGAACCCAATATTGAGGGCATGGCCTCACCAGTGCTGAGTACAGGGGGGCAATCCATGCCCTGGCTCTGCTGATACAACCCATGACTGAACATCGCACCCAGCTGAGCCTTGGTGGCAAAGGTGTGCCAGGATACTGTGTGCCTGCAGCAGAACTCAGGCAGGTTAGCCCTGGGTGTGTCCCTTTGTGTGTGCTCCTCAAGCTGCCCACGGCCTCGCTGTCCCCCTGGCTATGGCAGAGCTTTCCTGGCTGGCTCCTGTGGCCGCAGCGAGGAGCGTTGGTGATGCTGGTATTGGTGATCCCAGAATCCCTGAATCCCACTGGTGGAGGTTGGAAGGGACATCTAAGGACCATCTTGTCCAACCCCCTTGCTAAAGCACAGTCACCCAGAACAGGTTGCCCAGGATCATATTATCCATGTGGGTTTGGAATCTCTCCAGAGAAAGAGACTCCACAGCCTCCTTGGGCAGCCTGGTCTGGGACTCCAGCACCCCCACAGGAATGAAGTTTCTACTCACGTTCAAATGGAACCTCCTGAGTTCTAGTTTGTGCCTGTTGACCCTTGTCCTGTTGCTGGGCACCACCAAAATGGGTCTGGGCCCATCCTTTTGTCAGACCCTCTCCTCGATCCCCTTGATCAGTGCTGAGAAGATCCCCTCTCAGTTTGCTCTTCTCCAGGATAAATGGCTCCAGGTCTCTCAGCCTTTCCTCTTCAGAGAGATGCTCCAGTACCTTTGCCATCTTCGTAGCCTCTGTTGGCCTCTCTCCAGTAGCTCCCTGTCTCTCTTGAGCTGGGGATCCCAGAACTGGACCCAGGCTTCTAGATGTGGATTCACTACAGCAGAGTATCTTTGATGAAGATACTGAGCAAGGCTGGGCCCAGTCCTAACCCCTGGAGAACTTTGCGAGCTACAGGCCTCCAGCTAGGCTCTGCCCAGCTCACCACAGTCCTCTGAGATAATGATGCTGGCCCTGGCGATGCTGGTGGTGGTGGTGCTGGCATTAGCACCCCACTGCTGGCTCCACTCCTGGCTCCAGTGCAGTCTGCTGTGTTGCAGGAATTCTTTCCCATGTCTTGAGGCTCAGCCTAATTGCAGAGCCACTTGGCACAGCTGTCCTAGTGCCCTGGCATAGCCATGCTGGCACGCCCTGGCATGCTTGTGACTCCTTGTGCTGCAGGTGACTGTGCCTCCGGCACTGGCTGGCACTAGCCTGGCACCAGCCCAGACACATGCCGCAGCCGTGCTGCACTTATGTTTAGCTGTGTTGGTTATGGGTGGGCTTTGCATGGCCAACCTCACTGTGGCTCTTGCTGTCCTGCACCCACTCTCTGGGCAGGGCTGTCCCATTTGCACTTCAACCACTGCACCTCCAGGAAGGCTTTGCTTAAATGCCCAATGAACCAACTTGCTTGGAGTTGTACTTTTAGAATCCTGGACTCGTTTGGGTTGGAAGAGACCTTTAGGATCATGGAGTCCAACCACTAACCCAGCACTGCCAGGTCACTACTAAACCACAACCCCCAGCACCACATCTACACGGCTTGTAAATCCCTGCCCGGGGCAGTTCCTGAGCAGCTGACTCCAGGGCTTGACAACCCTTTGCCCTACTGGGAAATAAACTGTTCCTTATGTCCAACCTAAACCTTCCCTGGCACAACTTGAGGCCATTTCCTCTTGTCCTGTCACCTGTCCTTTGGGAGAAGACACCAATCCCCTCCTGGCTCCAACCTATTTACTGGGAGTTGTAGAGAGTGAAAAGGTCTCTCCTGACCTCCTTTCCTGCAGGCTCAACAACTGCAGTTCCTTCAGCTGCTCCTCTCAAGATTCTGCTCTAGACCCTTCACCAACTTTGTTGCCCTTCTATGGACACTCCCCAGCACCTCAATGTGCTTCTTGGCGTGAGGGGCCCAAAACTGAACCTAGGATTTGAGGTGCACCTCACCAGTGCCCAGTACAGGTACAGTTATCCTTGGGTTACATCTCTGTGTGACAGGATCCTGTCTGCTGGAGGTGGGCAGCAGACCCTGGCAGAGATGAGGGGGTCTCTGGGGTCCCTTAACTCTGATCAGCTGACTGGCTGAGGCACTTAGTGCCATGGTCTAGTTGACTGGACAGGGCTGGGTGATAGGTTGGACTGGATGAGCTTGGAGGTCTCTTCCAAGTTGTTTGATTCTGTGCTTCTGTGCTTCTGTGATCCTTGCAGCAGCTGAGCTGTGTTGCTGAGAGCTTTGGTCCTGCATCCTGGTGACATTTGCCGTCTGCAAGGCAGCTCCCTCCCGCAGCTCTGGGATTGGATTAATTAATGTCACCAAGAGGGCGGGCATCAAATTAATCTGGTGACACATGGTCAGCCAGTAAGTCAGTGCAGGGTGCAGCCACTCAGCCTGCCGTGGCGTGGGGGGAGCCTGCAGCACCCACCAAACTAGCACCACGGGCCCCAGGCATGATGTCACTCTGGCTCAAGAGTCCCCAAGGGGTGCAGATGTAATGACACCGTGGCTTGGGGGACTGCAGAGGATGTAAGCATGATGTCACTGTGGCTCAGAGGACCCCAAGAGTCACATGGGGCAGGACATCAGGACATCATGACTCCTCATTACGTAACTGCTGCTGAATTTGGAATCATGGAATCATGCCAGTTGGAAGAGACCTCCAAGATCATCAAGTTGAAGTGTTAACCCAGCACTGCATAAGCAGGCAAAAGAAGCCAGTGGTGGCCAAAGCATGGTAAGAGGTGGCCAGGCTGAATGTCCCCAAGTCCCAAAGCAGGGATGCAGGTGGCTAGGATGGACCCTGAGTGCCCCAGCCCCTATCCTGATATCATATCTGCAGCAGAAGGATGCTGAAAGCAGTTCAGTGACATCCTGCTGGGGCTGTGTCCCTCGTGTCATGTCTCAGAGTGCCACCAGGGCTTGTGCCACCTCATGGGGCAAGGAAGCAGGTAGGAGGCATAGGGGTGCAGAAGCACTGGTGGCACCGGGAGCATGTGTTGGTGGCCTGTGTCCAGGTGACAGGGTATGTCATATGCGTGTGCCAGGCAGCCAGGTCTGTGCAAGTGCCAGAGGTGGGTGTGAGCAGGTGTGGCAAGGACTGGGAACTCCACTGAGGACTGGGACCCCTGAGGAGGGGCTGGTTGTCTCCTATGGGGCCTGGCACTGTGCTTGGCTCCTTGGCACTCACAGCTGCACTCTCGGTGTCCCACCCTGGTGCAGTGTTTGCCCATTGATAACTGCACTGGGCACTCCCCTTCTTCCCCTATAAACCATGGACTGGGGGAATAGGAGGAGGAGGATAGGGGAGGAAGGGTGAAGGGCATGGGTCACACTGACAGCTCACAGCTGAGTGGAGGAATTGATTCCCTGGTGATGGCTGGAGCCAGAGCAGCCAAGGTGGCCCAGGGTGGCTGTCAGCTGGTGCAGATGAGGAGTAGCCCCAGCCCTGGGGTCAGGCACTGGCACCAAGACCCCCAGTCCCGCTCTGGGGGAAGTTGGGTGCCCTCGGCCCTGCTCCATGTCCAAGAGGGACATGCCAGGGGCTGAGCTATGCAGACATAGGGCTGGCTTTGCCCCCCAGCCCTGGCACTCATGAGACCTGCTGCCTATCCCATGCTCCAGGTGGGATGGGAAGGAGAGCATTAAACACCCCACTGCTGTGCCCTCTGCCCCCCCCAGGCAGGGCCTGAGGGAGTCCTGGAAGCTGGGGACAAATGCACAGATGCCAGTCCCAGGTTTGCCTGCTGTTGAGTGCCCACAAGCAGTGTCCAGGACATGATGGGGACCCACAGTCAGTGTGGCAGCGCTGGAGCATGGCAGCACTGGGCACTGCAGACAGGATTTGGGGGCTTTCCCGGTGCTACTTGTGGGAAGCCTAGCAAGGGGGACCCAGATCTGAGCCTGGCTGTGGGGCTCACAGATTCCCTGGGACGCCTTTGGGGTGCAGGAGTTCACAGAGGTCTCTGTGGTCCATAATGTCCATGAGGTTTCTGTGGGGGCCATGGCATCCCTGGGGTGTCCTTGGGAGTCTCTGTGGGGTCCATGGGGTCTTTGAGGTCTCCATGGGGCATGTAGAGAACCTCTTTTGTCTTTGGGGGTGCAAGGGATCATCAGGGTCTGTGTGGATTGTACGGGGTGCTTGAGGTCTGTTTGGAGCACATGGAGACTGTGGGGGTCTCTTTGGGGTGCATGGCATCCATGGGGTTTCCATGGGACACCAGGGATCCTGAGGTCTCCCTGGGGTCTGACTGGAGTCCCTGGGACCTGTGTGGGGTTCATGGGGTCCTTGGAGTCTCTGTGGGATGCACAGGATCACTGAGGTTTCTGTGGGCTGCCAGGGTCTCCATGGGGCACACTGAATCCCTGAGGTCTCCTTGGGGTGCATGGAGACCCAGGTTTTTTTGTGGGGCACGAGATCCATGTGGGCTCTGTGGGGCTGAGCCCATGGGCTGCCCCACACTGAGCTGATCCCCCTCCTGGGGCTGGGGCTGTTTAAAATATGGCCCTGAGGAGGTCAGAATGCCCCACAGAATGAACCGAGGGGCAGGGGACAGGGGCATGGATGCCACCGACAGGCACCCTGGCTGCAGCCTGCCAGCAGTGCGCACACCAGGGGCCCTAACCGGGAGCACCCTCGGCTGTGGGCCCTTATCTTTCCCACTAGGGCACCTAATCCCGCACTCACACGGGCGCCTGGAGCCGGGCGGTGTCGTGCCAAACTGGGGCCGGGGAAGTGGAGGGGACGCATCTGTGCCCCTGAAGCTGCGAATTCCGGGGGCTAAGATTTCCTCTCTACAAGCTGAGCCCGGTCCCTGCTGCCGCGGCTCTGCCCGGGAGTCTGCAGGGGCCAAGGGGTCCGGGAACGGGCATGAGGCATCACTGCCAGATCCAGCACTGGGAGGAGCCAGGCATCCCTGTGAGACAACCGATGCCAGCTCTGAACCACCACCACCACCACCACCACCACCACCACCACCACCTCCACCACCACCACCACCACCACCAATCCCATGCACTGGGGCTGGATGTGGCATCAGCCTTCCTCCATCCCCGGCTCCATATCTGAGCGGGGCGGCAGCGACACCGTCCCCGGCATCACAGGGGTCTTTGCTGGGGGGGTCTGGCACCAGTCCTCCCAAACCCCTGCTGCGTTGGGAGGGGATGACGGGGCGGGGCAGGGCTCCAGTACAGATGCTCCCACCCTGATGCCTGCTTTCCAAGCCTGTTCCTCACCCTGTCTACCACCACCAGATGTGATCACCGGGGTCTGCAGTGTGTGTGGGGAACATCTGGCAGGGTGGACGCCCAAACACAAGCAGCTCTGTCTGCTTCCAGTGACCTGCAGCCATGACAAATGTGGGTAATCTCCCGGCTCTGCCGCTCCCTCCCAGCCCACGGCGAAGCCCTGGCAGCTGCTCCCACACCGTGCTCCTTCCCTGCTAAAAGCCTCCCCCCCCCAATCTTTAATCACTGTCTTGGCTTTTTTCACACACTGAAGGGACAAGGCACCCCTCAGGGCTGAGATGAGTTTATTAAGTGTTTGGCAGATGACAGAACATGGCTTCCAGTTTACAGCTTTCTCTTAGACTCATTCCCCAGGCTCACAGCATCGTCTTTGCCAACCGCTCCCGCACATACCCGTGCCCATGGCTGCGCTCGCACTGTGCCAAGCACCAAAGCTTGGCATGGTTCCCATCCCTCTGACTGCTGGGCTCTACCACCAAGGACACCCTGATCATGTGGGCAGGGATGGGGCTTGGGGAAGGATGCATGTGCCGAGGGATGGCACAAGTGGGGAGGAATGTGTGTGCCGAGGGAAGGCACAGGCGGCCCGAGCCACCACCTCCCTTTTGCACACCGCTGACACACCAGCTGGGTGTGCAGTATCCTGCACCATGCCCATCCCTATTCCCTACGCCAGGAAAACTGGGGGTTTCCCTCTCCTGGCATTAACCACTGACACAGAGGCACCAGCTGGGGATGCCAACTTCCCCTGGCCAGGGTTGCCAATGCAGGGACATGGCTCGCAAGGAAGTGATGCCATTCCTGGTGGTTTTGTAGCCACTGGGGCGATGGCAGAAGGGCTGGTCAGGATTCATGGGTGCACAGTGGTGTTGCCCAGAGGGCCACACTGGGACCAGTGCTGTTTAGTATCTCAGTCATTGTCACAAGCAGTGGGATCAAAGTGCACCCTCGGCAAGTGTGCAGATGGCACCAAGCTGAGAGGTGCAGTTATGGCACCAAGCTGAGCGGTGCAGCTGACACACCTGGAGGAGAGGATGCAGCCAGAGTGATCTCCACAAGCTGGAAAAGTGAGACAGTGTGGACAGTGTGACCCTCTGGAGGTTCAACAAGGCCAAATGCAAGGCCCAGCACCTGAGCTGGGGCAGCCCTCGGTATCAGTTTAGGTTAGGGGATGAAAGGATGGAGAGCAGCTCAGTGGAGAAGGACTTGGGGGTGCTGGTGGATGAAAAGCTGGACAGGAGCTGGAAATGTGCACTCACAACACAAAACCCAACTGCATCCTGGGCTGCACCCAAACCATCGTGGCCAGCAGGTTGAGGGAGGGGATTCTGCCCCTCTGCTCTGCTGAGACCTCACCTGCAGTGCTGTGTTCAGCTCTGGAGTCCTCAGCACAAAAAAGGCATGGACCTGGCAGAGTGCCTCCAGAGGAGGCCACAACAATAGTGCAAGGGCTGGAACCTCTCTGCTGTGAGGACAGGCTGAGAGAGTTGGGGTTGCTCAGCCTGGCGAAGAGAAGGCTCCAGGAGACCTTGTTGTGGCCTTTCAGTACTTCAAAGGGCCTGTAACAAAGCTGGAGACAGTTTTTATCAGGGCCTGCTGCGAGAGGACAAGGGGCGATGGTTTTAAACTACATGAGGGGAGATTCAGTCTGGATAGAAGGAAGAAATTGTTTCTGCCATGGGTTATGCAGGGTGGTGGTAGCAGTCTTACCCCTGGAAACATTCCAGGTCAGGTTGAGTGAGGCTCTGAGCAATCTGCTTTAGTTGTAGATGTTCCTGCTGGCTGCAGGGCTTTGGTCTAAATGAGCTTGAGAGGTCCTTGTCCACCCAAACCATTCCATCCTTCTGGTTCTATTGGCTAGGGAATTCCAGCACAGGCTGAGCAAAGTCACTGGAGAACAATCAGCACATGGGCACACATGGCACACATGGGCACACCCCCACGGGCACACTCTCACATCCATGGGCACACACACGTGGACTTTTACTCTCCTGCCCTCTAGGCACACCCCCCCACACACATGGGCACACCCCCACGGGCACACTCTCACATCCATGGGCACACACACGTGGGCATATACTCTCCTGCCCTCTAGGCACACCCCCCACACACATGGGCACACCCCCACGGGCACACTCTCACATCCATGGGCACACACACGTGGGCATATACTCTCCTGCCCTCTAGGCACACCCCCCCACACACATGGGCACACCTCCACGTTCCTCCCAGGGAGGTTTAAGGCGATGTTTCCAAAGGCAATCAATCAGGTTTCCAAGCTCCCTGGGAGCAAACTGGAGTGCTGGGGCTTTTTTTCCCCCTACACAGTGTCCCAGCACATCACTGGAGGAGGTGCCTGGCATTACTGGGGTGCAAAATGATCTCAGACATTCTGCTTCTCACAGCAACGCCCTCAATGGCCACAGCTGCCCGGTCCAGTGCCACACTGGTGCCTGGGACAGCAGCATGGTGAGGGCAGACTCCGTGGTAGTGGGACCATGGCACCAGCTGGGCTTGACAAGCAGGCTCTGGAGACTGGCAATGACCTTCCTAAATGACATCCTTGGAGGTGCACAGCCTGCTCAGGGCACTACCAAGCAATCAGTGATCCCCTTGGCATTGCCCACACTGCAGGGAATGGACCCCTGCAAAGGTAGGTGATGCCCCCAGTGTCTCCCCTCTGAGCACCTGGCCAGCTGGAGCAACTGTGGTGACAGGTCTCAGTGGTGCCACCATCATGTCCTCTGACTGCAGCTGGACCACAGGCGGAGAGATGCTGGTGGGCAAGGTGTTGGCTGTGGCAGAAGGCTTTGCCTCTCCTGGCAGCAAAAGTGAGAAGGGACAACCACAGGGTACATGACCAGAGCAGCTATCACCCTTCTGTACTTGGCACTGGTGATGGCACCAAGCTGAACGGTGCAGTTGACACACCTGAAGGACAGGATGTACCCAGAGCTATCTCCACAAGCAGGAGAAGTGAGACAGTCTGACTCTCCAGAGGCTTAACAGGGCCAAGTGCAAGGCCCAGCACCTGGGCTGGGGCAGCCCCCAGTATCAGTTCCGGCTGGGGGATGAAGGGATGAAGAGCAGCCCGATGGAGGACTTGGGGATTCAGTTTTGGGCCTCTCACTCCAAGAAGGAAATTGAGGTACTGGAGTACGTCCAAAGAAGGGCAGTTAAATTGATGAAGGGTCTAGAGCACAAACCTTGTGAGAAGCAGCTAAGGGAACTGGTGTTATTTAGCCTGGAGTACAGGTGGCTCAGGGAAGATCTTCTCACTCCCTACAAATCCCTGAAAGAGATTGGAGCCAAGTGGGGCTAGGTCTTGTATCATACAATCAACCAGGTTGGAAGAGACCTCCAAGCTCAGCCAGTCCAACCTAGCACCCAGCCCTGGCCAGTCAACCAGACCATGGCACTAAGTGCCTCAGCCAGGCTTTGCTTCAACACCTCCAGGGATAGCAACTCCACCACCTCCCTGGGCAGCCCATTCCAATGCCAATCACTCTCTCTGTGAAGAACTTCCTCCTAGCATCCAGCCTAGACCTCTCCCGGCACAAGAAGTGCCTCTTCTTGCGAAGAACAAGTGACAGGACAAGAGAAAAGGGCCTCAAGTTGCACCAAAGGAGGTTTAGGTTGGGCATGAAGAACAATCTCTTCCCAAAAAGGGCTGTCAAGCCTTGGAACAGGCTGCCCAGGGCAGTGCTGGAGTACCCATGCCTGGAGAGGCTTAGAAGCTGTGTAGCTGTGGTGCTGAGGGATAGGGTTCAGTGGTGACCTGGCAGTGCTGGGTTAACAGTTGGACTCTTTCAACCAAAACCACTCCACGGCTCTGTGTTTCTGATTGTAATTCATCACATTCAGCCAGAGCCACACACGGGACCTTCCCTGCGCTCTGTCTGGGAGGCTGAAGCCAGCAGTGCTGCACCAGGTTATCATCACCTTCCTCTCCTTCTTGACAGCTCATTCACAATATTTATATTCACCCCGAGCTGTGGCCACCACTTCTGTTTATTTCCTCTCTTCCCAAGGGCTGTAGGTACCCAGCGAGCGCTTTCCACCGAGCACCGGGGCCAGGCATGGGTTCAGACAGGAAGAGAAGCTGAGGGCTGGTTTCAGGGCTTATCACTGCTTCCCGTTCATCACCCTCCATAAATATTTATAGCTGCGCCAGGGCGCTCGGCTCCTGCCACTAAAAATAACATTCCTGAGCACCAGGAATAAAAACACAAAACACCCAACCAAAAACCCACCCATGACTGGAGCTGCTGCTGAGGTTTTCTAAGCAGCTGCGGAAGAAAGGCCCAGGCAGCGGTGAGCTGCCAGCCTCAGGCTACACGACTGGGTTGATTTCTCTTAATCTGAAACAAAACTCAGCTCCAGGTGTTTTGGAAACACTTTTGATGGCACAAAGCTGGGAGGAGTGGCTGAGAAGCACGGCAGGCTGTGCTGCCGTTTGGTGAGACCCAGACAGGCTGGGGTGCAGGGCAGAGGGGAACCTCGTGAACCTCACCAAGGGCAAGGGCAGGGTCTTGCTAATCCCCTGCACCAGGGGAGGTTAGGGGCTGACCTGCTGGAAAACAGCTCTGTGGAGAAGGACCTGTGAGTGGACAAGTTCCCCATCAGCCAGCAACGTGGCGTCACAGTCAAGAAGGGCAAGGTCTCCTTGGGTGCATGCAGAAGACTGAGGGAGGTTCTCCTCTCCCACTACTGTGCCTGAGTGAGGTCACACCTGGAGTCCTGGGTCCAGTTCTGGGCTTCCCAGTTCAAGAGTACTGGAGAGAGGCTACAGAGATGCTGAGGGGCCTGGAACATCTCCGTGGGGAGGAAGGGCTGAAAGATTTGGTTTTGTTTAGCCTGGAGCAGAGCAGACTGAGAGCAGATCTTCTCAGTGCTCATCAATATCTAAAAGGCAGGAGGCAAGAGGATGGGGCCAGACTCTCCAGTGGTGCCCAGCAACAAGACAAGGGGCAATGGACGTGAAGTGGAACCCAGGCAGTTCTACACGACCATGAGGAAGAACAGCTTTCCTGTGAGGGTGCCAGAGCCCTGGCCAGGCTTCCTAGAGAGGTTGTGGAGTCTCCTTCTCTGGAGAGATTCCAGATCTGCCTGGGTTGCACAACAACGTGCTCTGGGTTACCCTGCTTTATCAGGGAGGTTGGACTAGATGACACTCAGAGATCCCTTCTGTTCACTGTGCTGTGCAATGAAGGCACAGATGCTGACCTAAGCCTGGCGATGACCATCCCTGAATTCCCCTGCTAAAAAGGAGACATCTTTTAACAGTCTGAAGAGCAGCAGAGCCAGGAGGCAGGGAGCTAGTGGCCCATCCCCACCACTGCTCTTCCTCTGCCTGGGCATCCCTCCACCTGTGACGTACCCTGCTGGCTTACCCCCGGGGATGAGACAGGCAACGCCACCCGTTATGGCTACCAGACCCGGGCAGACAGAGCACTGTCTTCAGGTGTGCTTGGTTTTGATGGCCACATCCCCTCTGTGCCACACAAGCAAGGGACACCCCCCCCACCTTGGTGGGGCTCCATACCCATTTTATCATGCACATCGACAAGTCAGGAGATAATAACCTGCCTGTGAAGCCACCGTGCCACCATCTGGGAGGAAATCAAAGATCAGGACACATAGCAGGAGTTGCCAGTAGGAGCTTTCCTTTTGTGCTGTTTTCATTGAAACCTCCCCTAAATCGCCGCCTTTGATGGGTTTGGATATCATTAGTAGACAGATGGAGGGAAGTAGGACATGCAATGACCTAAGAGGCAAGTGCCCACGGGGAAAGCCCTCCAGGTGGGTTGGAGAAAGCCGCTTTCGTCAGCAGGTTGTTGAGCTCAGTCTGAGTTGCAGGGTGGTGAATGTGTCGGCTGAGAGGTGCCTCTTCCAGAGGGCGGGGAGAAGGCTCTCGATGGCAAGCGCAGCCTCCGTGCCTGCGTCATCAGAAACACACAACCTGCCGTCAGCCTCTGCAGGAGCGCAGCTCCAGCCTCACCCTCTGCAGGTCTGGAGATCAGCTCCTGACAAGGTCGCAGGTCTGCTGGGACCTCTGAAGCCTTCTGGCTGTGCATCTCTGGGGCCGTCCCTGGCAAGCGCGGAGCAGATCAAATGTGTGGTACCCGCCACGACCACCAAGTGTCCCGCTGGTCCCCGAGCTCTTCACCTCGGACCCCAGACAACCCAGCAAAGAGGAAACCTGAATTCCTCAGTGGATGACACCAGGAACACGGTGCTGTGGCAGGTCCCCAGCTCCTGCAAGTGAAGGCCCATGAGCTGACACTGCTGACTTTGGAAGCCAGGGTGAGGTTTGTGCTGAGCATTTTCCCCACGGAAGAGCCAAGATGTGTTCAGAGAAAACCCCTGATGATGCTGCCCACCTCAGCCCTTCCATCACTGGTGGGGAAACAGAGCCAAAGGGTGGGCAGAGACACCAGTTCATCTTGGCTGGACATCACCACCAGCAGGAAGGCTCAGGAGAACCCATCACAGGCCTTGACACCACCAACAGCAGGAACTTGAAGAACCACCAGAGTTTAAAGGATTTTTCCCTTTTCACTGCCATTTTTCCCATTCCCTCTGGAGGACAAAGAGGAAGTTGTTTCCTCTTACTTTTCCAGTTCTCTCTACTTTAGTGCTCATCAGTGCTGGCCCTTGGTGGAGTTGGAGGCAGTCCCGAGCTTCCCAGGGAACAGGGAGCTTCTCACCTCCGTACCAGTGGCTGAGTGGTGAGCAGGGCAAAAGCCACTCTTTTCTCCAACGCTATTTGAGTTAAAGAGACGTCAGGAAAAGCCTCCCCTCCCTGTGCCCCCAGCAGCATGAACAGCTCTCTGCTGCTGGATCCCTCTCTAACGGTATAGTTTCACCCCTTCTTGGGTTACCAGATTGTCTCCCAGATGAGGTAGGACTTGAATTTCTCATGTAGCAACTCTCAGGAAGACTTTCAAGCTACGTTTGCGTTCTCTCCATCCACAGCTAAAATGGCAGGGAGGCAAAAAGGGCAAACCTCACTTCGTTCTCCTTTGGAGATTACCTTCAGAAGACAACTGTGGTGGCTTTATTATGCAAGACTCTGTTTCATATCCACCAGGCTGGGGCTGAACTGGGAAGTTAAAAGACTTTCTCCAACCTACAGCATAAAGGAGAAGATCCTAGAAGGAAGATTTCCTCCTGCTCCAGTCACCATCCCTTTCTGATTAATTATGTAGCACCCATGCTAGGTTTTCTGCCATGACAACCCTCCTTCACACCGGGGATGGTGAGATAGGCATTGTGGCCACAACACACACCCAGAGTGTGGAAACCTGAGCCCTCCTACAAGCCTTTCAGAAGGGGATGATAAGGATCTCATTCAGGTCCTTCAGGCATTGTCACCACAGGGCTCAGGCTCTCTCTCTCACTGCTATCTCTGCCCTCCAAGCACCTGTTTGTCTGTCCATCTGCTGTGCCTTATTATAACTCGAAGCGCAGGCTCTTTGAGGGCAGAGATTGTATTTTTAGTACATCTGGATAGTGTCCATCACAACAGGGTCCTATTTCCTGGCTGGGGCCTCTCAGTGTGGACGTGATGCTAATGAACCAGGAGATAATGTTGTTCTCACCCAGGTTAGTGTCGGTTTCCCCTGGCCTGCAGCAGGAGAATTGGATCTTAGTGAGCAAACACTCCACATCCTTTTCTGGGGGGTTGAAAAATGATGGGCAGAGAACCCTCCTTGTGCAGAGACGGGGCAGGAGGGACGAGGGTGACCAAGGACTTGGTCCTGGGCATTGGAATGGTGGTATGTGGAGAGGAGTGATGGTGGGGACAGGAGATAAAACTGCATCCAACCCCCCACATCTGTGCTTACCTGGATTGTTGTACAGCCTGCAGGCATCTGTCTAACCTGCAACAGAGGGAGAGGAACATAAAGAAGTGATTTGATTTCCTCTGAAATGAAAAACCATTGAATCACAGAATGGTTTGGGCAGGAAGAGACCTTTAAATGTCATCTAGTTCAACTTCCCTGCAGTCAGCAGGGACACCTTCAATCAAAGCATACTGCTCAGAGTCCCACCCAACCTGACCTGGAATGGTTCCAGGGATGGAGCATCCACCACCTCTATGGGCACCCTGGACCAGTGTCCAGGGATGGAGCATCCACCACCTCTATGGGCACCCTGGACCAGTGTCCAGGGATGGAGCATCCACCACCTCTATGGGCACCCTGGACCAGTGTCCAGGGATGGTGCATCCACCACCTCTATGGGCACCCTGGACCAGTGTCTTACCACCCTTACAGTGATGAACTTCTTCCTTAAATCTAATTTGAACCTTCTCTGTTTTAGTTTAAAACCATCATCCCTTGTCCTGTCACAACAAGTTCTGATAAAAAAAACTGTCCCCAGATTTCTTCTTGGCCCCTTGAAGTACTAAAAGACCACAACAAGATCTCCCCAGAGCCTTCTCTTCTCCAGGCCTAGCAACCACAACTCTCTCAGCCTGTCCTCACGGTAGAGGGGACCATTTTTGTGGCCTCCTCTGGACCTGCTCCAACAGGTTGATGTCTCATCTGTGCTGAAGACCCCAGAACTGGATACAGCACTGCAGCTGGGATCTCAGCAGAGCAGAGCAGAAGAATCCTCTGCCTTGAGCTGCTGGCCTCTCATCTCTTGATGCTCTGACTGGTAACTGCTCAGGACCGCAAATATTTTCCAGGTGGAGAAGTGCTCCTGGTTTCACCAAATCCTGGCACTGCTGAGGTTAGAAGGGACTTCTGGTGATTTCCCAGTCCAGCCTACTCCTTACAGCAGCAGAGTCAGCCACTCTAGGCTGCTCAGGATCTTGTCCTTTCTGGTTTTCAGTGTCTCCAAGGGTGGAGAACCTAAAGCTGTTCTGGGCAACCCGCACCAGTGTTTGGCTAGCCTTGTGATAAGAGAGTGTTTCTTGTGTTCTACAGCATTCCTGTTTTGATGTGTGCAGGTTCTCACCCTGCCACTGGCTGTCCCTGAGGAGACCCTAACTCCATTTTCTTTGGTCTTTCCCATCAGTTATTCACACTCCTTAGTTGGACCCAGCTCTCTGCTCATGAGCAATGAGTTTAAACTGGCAGAGGGGAGATTCAAACTAGATGTTAGGAAGAAGTTCTTTACAGTGAGGGTAGTGAGACACTGGCACAGGTTGCCCAGGGAGGCTGTGGATGCTCCCTCCCTGGAAGTGTTCAAGGCCAGGTTGGATGAGGCCTTGAGTGACCTGTTCTAGTGGGAGGTGTCCCTGCCTATGGCAGGGGGTTGGAACTGGATGAGCTTTGAGGTCCCTTCCAACCTAAACCATTCTATGATTCTATGTGACAAATGCTTTGATGCCTTAACAGCTGTCTTGGTTCTTCCCTGGGCTCTCTCACAGTATCACAGTATCACCAAGGTTGGAAGAGACCTCACAGATCATCAAGTCCAACCCTTTACCACAGAGCTCAAGGCTAGAACATGGCACCAAGTGCCATGTCCAACCTTGCCTTGAACAGCTCCAGGGACGGCGACTCCACCACCTCCCCGGGCAGCCCCTCTCCAGTCTGTCCATACCTTTCTTCTATGGGGGAGCCCAGCACTGGAATCAGCACTGCAGGAGTGGCCTCACCAGTGCTGAGCAGTGGGGAAGGATCCTGTCCTTCAACTGACAACGTTGCACAAGGTCATGTTGCTGCCTTGTGGTCAACTCAGTGTCCACCAGGATCCCCAGATTCTTCCCAACAGAGCTGCAAGCAGATAGTCTCCAGGCTATGTTGGTGCCTGGGCTTGTTCTCAGGACTTTGCACTTCTCCTTGTTGAACTGCATGAGGTTCTTGCTGAGCCATTTCTCCACTGTGTTGAGGTCCCTCTGGATGGCAGCACGACTCTCTGGTCTGCAGCCATTCCTCCCAGTCTGGTGTCACCTGCAAATCTGCTGTAGACAGACTGGATCCTGTCCTCCAGGAGCAGACAGCTGCAGGGACTACAGTTTTGGTCAGTATGGGCAAGGCTTCACTGTGATCCTGTGAAGTCTACTTCAAATTGAGTATTTTAATCTACCAAATGTATGGGTCTGCAAACCACATGCTTTCTGCCAGCTCTTTGGCAGAGCTCTTCAGTCCTTTCTCAAGTGGTTTTGGGGGTTATGGAAGCCATAGATGAAGGGACCAGCTGATGGAGAATCTCATTTCAGGTGATACTGTCGTGGGTTCACCTCTCAGTCACCAGCTGGAGCAGGCACCATGGAGAGAGGCAGCAGGACCATGGCAAACAGTGACTGTGGGACAACCCTAGTTGAGTGACCACCCAGAATGGACTCATGCCTGGCACACATGCAATGTCTGGCTGTGACACCACGTTCCAGGAAGGTGTAACTCAAAGAGAGCACCGAGGTTGGGTGAACTGCTGTGGAGCGATGTCTAACGCAACTGGATGGATGTGGCTTTGCCAGTTCCCAGCTGTGCCTGGAAACCTTGTAGACATCTCTGGAGATGATGAGTAATTTGTAATCCCAACCACAAAAGATGCAGCCAACTTGGAGTCCTCCTGAGTGACTTCATCCTGCTAAAGCCAAACCATGCTGACGCTAAATAAAGAGTACGAACGTGAGACTCTCCGGCGGAGAAGCAAGTTCTGAGGTTCATTAACTGGGACACAGAAAAACATGAAATAACTCTCTGAAGGAACTTGTGAGGAAGCCCAAGGGCAATGCTGTCCCTAGGAAACACACTGCAGCAGAATCCCCATGAGGACCAGCATCTCCCTGGTGCAGAACATGGGGAACACACGAGCTGCAAGTCATTTTTAACATAGAGTCATGGGATGGTTTGGGTGGGAAGGGACCTTTAAAGGTCATCTATTCATGCTCTCACCCATTTGGGATGGGAGGAAGCAAGAGAAGAGCTTTGCTGAGATGGGGCTGTGTATGGAGTTGCTGTGCAAAGAATGGAGTTGGGGCAGGTAGAGCTCGATGGGAGTACAGGGTCCATCAGACTCTACAGAGAATCACGGAATCACTCCACCAGGTTGGAAGAGACCTCCAAGCTCATCCAGCCCAACCTAGCACTCAGCCCTGGCCAATCAACCAGACCATGGCACTAAGTGCCTCAGCCAGGTTTTGCTTGAACACCTCCAGGGATAGCAACTCCACCACGTCCCTGTGCAGCCCATTCCAATGCCAATCACTCTCTCTGCCAACAACTTCCTCCTAACATCCAGCCTAGACCTCCCCTGCCACAACTTGAGACTCTGTCCCCTTCTTCCGTTGCTGCTTGCCCGGCAGAAGAGACCAACCCCACCTGGCTACAGCCTCCCTTCAGGTAGCTGTAGACAGCAGTGAGTTCCCCCCGAGCGTCCTCTTCTGCAGGCTGCACACCCCCAGCTCCCTCAGCCTCTCCTCACAGGGCTGTGCTCCAGGCCCCTCACCAGCTTTGTCACCCTTCTCTGGACACTCCACATGCCTGGAGTGTCCTAGCCACGGCCCCCCAGGTAACAAGGTGCAGAGAATAAGCACTTCTGTAGCATTCACCCTGAATGAATCACAGTCTGATACCTCACCACCACCTGTGCTGTGGGCTCTGGAGGAATTCCTGCCCCAATCCAGGACTGCAGCTGATGCATTGTTCCTGGATTTTTCCTGCCAGATTTTCCTCTTGCTGGCTGTGTGACGTTTGGAAGCACTCACCCTCTGGCAGAGACAATATTTACATTCCTCATGGAGGCTTTTGGACCAAGTTCTACCGTTGGTTACATGTCTTGGTCCCGCCCTGACTTCAAGGCTGCCACAATGAGTAACAGAGAGGAATTTGTCTTACTACATCTCTGCCACCAGACATCGTATTTCAGCTCTTTGAGATCCCCCCTTCCCTATTTCCCATGGAAGGCACAATGTGTATGTGGAAAAGAGCAGCTGGATCCTCTGCCAAGCATCTAAAATATCTAGCTGAGGAGGAATGTTCTAGGGCAAAGGAGGTCCTGTGCTTCAGAGCCAAAGTGATTCTGCTTTGGAAACTCCTGCTTTAGCTAAAATTAGACTCACTGCACTTCTTCCTGCAAGCTTACAACATCTGCTGGGATGGACTTCTTCCTACCAACTCATCACATCTCATTCATCAGTGACCTGGATGAAGGCACAGAGTGAACCTTCAGCCAGCTTGTTAATGACACCAAACTGGGAGAAGTGGCTGACACACTGCCAGGCTGTGCTGCCATCCAGTGAGACCTGGCCAGGGTGGAATGCTGAGTGGAAGGGAACCTCATGAAGTTCAACAAGGGCAAGTGCAGAGTCCTGCCCCTAGGTAGGAATAACCTCCTGCACTAGGACAGGTTAGAGGCTGACCCGCTGGAAAGTAGCTCTGTGGAGAAGGATCTGAGAGTGCTGGCGGACAACATTTCCCATCAGCCAGCAATGTGTTCTCACTGCCAGGAAGACAATAGTTTCCTTGGGTGCATCCAGAATAGTGATCAGCAGGCTAAGGGAGGTTCTCCTTCCCCTCTGCTCTGTCCTAGTGAGGCCACATCTGGAGTCCCTGGACCAGTTCTGGGCTCCCCAGTTCAAGAGAGACAGGGAACTGCCGGGGGGAGTCCAGTAGAGGCTACAAAGAAGCAGAGGGGACTGAAGCATGTCTCTGAGGAGGAGAGGATGAGAGACCTGGGGCTGTCGAGCCTGGAGAAGACTGAGAGGGGATCTTCTTAGCACTGACCAATATCTAAATGGTGTGGGGCAACACGACAGAGTCAGACTCTTTTCAGTAGTGCCCAGCAACAGGACAGGGGGCAAATGGCACCAACTGGTTTCATCTGAACAAGAAGAAAAGCTTCTTTCTTTTGAGGGTTACAGAATCCTGGAGGAGGATGCCCAGAGAATCCTTCTCTGAAGAGATTCCAAACCTGCTTGGACACTGTGATCCTGGGCAACCTGCTGTGGGTGACCCTGCTTTTCACAGGGGGGTTGGACTAGATGATCTCCAGAGGTCCCCTCTAACTCCCTCCATGCTGGGATTCTGGGTTTCTGTGATACTGATGGATGGAGTATGGGGAAGCAGAGCATTTCCAAGTATCCACATGCTTTAGAGAACTCACTGGACAGAAAAACTCAGGAAAATTAGCTCTTTTGTTGAGAAACCTGATCCCCATCACTTCAGCTCAGCTGTAGGAAAGTGTGAAGACACCAAAAAAAACAAGGAGAAGTTCCAATTTGTCAGTGCTGAAATTAGGTTTGCCTCAAGTGAGACAAATAGAATCATAGGATCATAGAATCATAGAATGGTTTAGGTTGGAAGGGACCTCAAGGATCATCCAGCTCCAACCCCCTGCCATAGGCAGGGACACCTCCCACTAGAGCAGGTTGCTCAAGGCCTCATCCAGCCTGGCCTTAAACACCTCCAGGGAGGAAGCATCCACAACCTCCCTGGGCAACCTGTGCCAGTGTCTCACCACCCTCACTGTAAAGAACTTCCTCCTAACATCCAGTCTAAATCTCCCCTCTGCCAGTTTAAACCCATTCCCCCTTGTCCTGACATTACCAGACCTTGTCAATAGTCCCTCCCCAGCCTTCCTGTAGGCTCCCTTCAGATACTGGAAAGCCACTCTAAGGTCTCCTCAAAGCCTTCTCTTCTCCAGGCTGCAGAGCCCCAACTCTCTCAGCCTGTCCTCATAGCAGAGCTGCTGCAGCCCTCTGAGCACCTTCGTGGCTCTCCTCTGGACTGGCTCCAGCAGTTCCATGTCCTTCTTGTGCTGGGGGCTCCAGAACTGCACACAGTACTCCAGGTGGGGTCTGACGAGAGCAGATGCTTGGACTGATTCAAAGCTGTCCAAGTCACTTTGGTTTAAAACACAGAAATCAAAACTTATGAGAGCTCTCAGCAAGGTCTCTCCCAAGGAAGCTCTGGGAGGTGCTTGTGAAGCACTTTCCAATTCCACTGCATGGGTGTTTGCAAGCCTTGAGTCTGCTCTCCATGCCTGTGGTGATGGCTTCCAGCCCCAGGAAGAACTCTGCTACCATGTGTTATGGATTCATGTGCACCAAAGGCAGATGACATCTGGGGAACAATAATATCTAGACCTTCAGTCCAGGAGGAGCAGAGATAAAAGGGACCTCCTGCAGAACCCCACTTAGCTGAGGGTACTGCCTACATGGGATTACCACCAACAGAGTAATCCTGAACATTCGTCCAGCCAATGCCAAGGAAGTGTTGGGTCAGCAGCTGACAGTGCCACCTCTCAGGCTGGGGACCAGCCCATCCTTTGGTGAAACCCATCTGAACTGGACTTCTGGCAGCACTGGGAGCAGCTCCTCCTCATCTCACACATTTCTGTGTGTGACCTTTGATGAAAGAAAAGTCTTCCTGACAGCTGACTACGTGCGCTGAAGAAACTCTGGCTGTGACACCACTTGAAGCCATGGCAGACGTTGAGAGCATGATCTAGCAGCATGGTGACGACCAGAGCAGGCAGATGAACTTGTGCCCTGTCTACAGGTGGTGTGACAGGAGCAGGAGCAATGTGGGCTGCTTCTACCAGGAGCCATCCTCACTCAGAGTCCTCTTCTTTGCCGTGAAGATAGCAAAGTGAGCTCCTGCAAGGGAGCAAGTCAGAAAACACTTCACAGCTCAGAGACCAAAGTCTGTCTCCTTACCTTGGTCCTTTCCATTCTGTATTTTTTCTGTTTCTTCTTCATCTTCTTCCTCTGCTTTAAAAAAAAAAGGTGGGAGGAAAGAAGACATGAGACAAGAAAGAATAGAGGAAATCATAGAAGATGGCATTGGTTTGACTGGAAAAGACCTTTAAGATCATCAAATCCAAACGTTAACACAATGCTGCCAAACCCACAAACTGAGCCATGTGCCTCAGCACCACATCTACCTGGCTTTTAACTCTTCCAGGGGTAGAATCATAGAATCCACCAGGTTGGAAGAGACTTCCAAGCTCATCCAGTCCAACCTAGCACCCAGCCCTATCCAGTCAACCAGACCATGGCACTAAGTGCCTCATCCAGGCTTTGCTTAACACCTCCAGGGACGGCAACTCCACCACCTCCCTGGGCAGCCCATTCCAATGCCAATCACTCTCTCTGCCAACAACTTCCTCCTAACATCCAGCATAGACCTCCCCTGACACAACTTGAGGCTGTGTCCCCTTCTTCTGTTGCTGGTTGCCTGGCAGAAGAGACCAACCCCACCTGGCTACAGCCTCCCTTCAGGGAGTTGTAGACAGCAATGAGGTCAGCCCTGAGCCTCCTCTTCTGCAGGCTGCACACCCCCAGCTCCCTCAGCCTCTCCTCATAGGGTTTGTGTTCCAGGCCCCTCACCAGCTTCGTTGCCCTTCCCTGGACACCTTCCAGTATCTCAACATCTCTCTTGAACTGAGGAGGCCAGAACTGGACACAGCACTCAAGGTGTGGCCTGACCAGTGCTGAGTCCAGGGGCAGAAAAACCTCCCTTGCCCTACTGACCACACTGTTCCTGATCCAGGCCAGGATGCCATTGGTTCTCTTGGCCACTTAGGCACACTGCTGGCTCATGTTCACTACTGCCCTAGGCAACCTGTTGCAGGCCTTGACAATCCTTCTGGGGATGAAATTGTTCCCCATGTCTAACCTAAAACGTCCCTGCCACAAGTTCCTTGGGAGAAGAGACCAATCTCCACCTGGCTATAATCTCCCTTCAGGGACTTGTAGAGAACAAGGTTTCCCCTGAGACTCCTTTTCTCCAGACTGAACAACCCCAGTTCCCTTGGCTGCTCTTCACAAGACTTGTGCTCTAGATCCTTTACCAGCTTCCCTGTCCTTCTTTAGACACACTCCAGCATCTCAATGTCCTCCTGGGTACACACTCCATCCTTTTCTGCAGCCAGAAGAACTGGCTTTTCAGACGCTGATGTTGTTGGAGATGAAGGAGGACAAGTGTTCAGGCTCCCAGGGAGAACCTGGATGGAACCACCACCATCCTTCCTGTGACACTGTGCCTGGTGGCAAACCAATACCCACTCCACCCTGCTCAAGTGATCAGAGGTTGAAGTAATAGCTGGAAGTAGCAGCAATGTTGTCCAAAAGAGTGGACAAGTAGGTTGCTACCTGGCCCAGGCAGTAATGGGACCTAAGCCCCCTGTGCACTCTTACTAAAGGAACAAAGATCTGCATGATGTCCACCACAGGGAAGAAAGGAGGACTTTCAGACTGAGGTCAAATCCAAGGAAGAAAAATCATAATGGATTACAGAGGTGACAACCTTGAAGGATCCCTCCTGGTGCTGCAGGGTTTGCCCATATAAGGTTGTCAGTGTCGTTGATGGCCATGCTGAGGCAAAGCCACACCACAGAGACAGACACTCGTTTGGTGTCCAAGAGCTGCTGGTTCATCATACTTAGCTCTGGTTCTTCTGCAGGTAATGGCTGTAGAAGAGAGAGGTAGAGATCTCTGTGCAGGGACACCTGAGCAAACAGGTAAAGCAGTGATATCAACCCTGCCTACTTCAGATGCTGTGGGGAGCAGAGCTAATGAGGAGATATGCAAGGAAAGACTCAGTCTTGACAAACGGAGGTGTTCTGAACTGAGCTGATCAAAGGAGATCTCATAACCACTTGCTCTTTTTGTTGCTTTGACACCAGGACTGATGAGACAGCTGACAGTCACACAGTGACTACTCAGTGATGACCATTGATGAGTCCTTCACCTTCTCTATTCTGCCCTAGTGAGGTCACATTTGGAGTCCTGAGTCCAATTCTGGGCTCCCGAGTACAAGAGAGACAAGGAACTATTGGAGAGAGTCCAGCAGAGGCTATGAAGATGATGAAGGGACTGGAACATCTCTGTGAGGAGGAAAGACTGAGAGCTTTGGGGCTGTTTAGCCTGGAGGTCTGAGAGGGGATCTTCTCAATGCTGATCAATAGCTGAAAGGCAGGAGGCAAGATGATGGGGCCAGGCTCTTTTCAGCTGTGCCCAGTGACAGAACCAGGGACAAGGGACACAAACTTGAACTCAGGAGGTTCTAACTGAACATAAGGAAAAATGTCTTTCCTGTGAGGATGCTGAAGCCCTGGACTAGGCTGCTCAGAGAATTGTGTAGCCTTTCTCTGGAGAGACTCCAAACCCACCTGGATGTGATCCTGGGCAACCTGCTGTGGGTGAGCCTGATTTACAAGAAGGATTGGCTTAGATTACTCCCAGAGGTCCCTTCCAAGCCCTACCATGCTGGACTTCTGGGATTCTGTGTGATGCAAGTACAAAAGAGAACAAGTGCAAAAGAGATAAAGAACAAAGCCAAATCCCTTTCAAACAACCAGAGGTGGCCTGAGCTCAGCAGACACTTTGGGTCCTGAACTTGCCTCCTGCTAAGCCCCCTCCAGCAGCGCCATACCTGATCCTTGGAGATCAGCAGTGTGTGTCTTTAAGCTCAACTGGAGTAAAAATGGTCTCATTGGTCCCCTGGCAGCACCAGGAACATCAGACTATCAGATGGAGATAGTCAGAGCACCTCTGGAAGCCCAGATGGGAAAGGGGACCCTGAGCAGGGTCTCCCTTCCAAAGGAATCTGTTTTTCTGAGCTCCTGTGAAAGTAGGAAGAGGCAAGCAGAGGTGTGGGTGATGCAGGCACTGGCATCTCACACAACACAATGCCTGCAGCTCCTCTGGGCCATCCTGGGTTCGGAGGAGGTGTCAATTCTCACAGCTTACCTCTGAGACAACATGTGCTAGATCCCCTCAGCTCTCAGCTGAGGATAATTCATGCCTTCCCTAATCTGCACAAGTGAAATGATTTCAGATACTTTCAGGGGTGCTCAGCACTGGAGAGACATGAACCTGTTGGAGAGGGGCCAGAGGAGTCAATGATCCAAGGTCTGGAGTCCCTCTGCTGTAGGGACAGTCTGAGAGAATTTGAGTTATTCAGCCTGGAGAAAAGAAGTCTCCGGAGAGACCTTCTTAAAGGGGTCTGTCAGAAAGCTGGGGACAGACTTTTTAGCAGAGCCTGTTATGATGGTTTTAAACTAAAAGAGGGATTATCCAGACTAGTTTGAAAGAAGAAACTGTTTTTGTTGAGGGAGGTGAGACCCTGCCTCAGGTTGCTCAGAGAGGTGGTAGAAGCCCCATCCCTAGAAACATTCCACATCAGGTGGGACAGGGTTCTAAGCAATCTGCTCTAGTTGAAGATGTCTCTGTTGGCTGCAGGGTGGTTGGATCAGATGGCCTTTAAAGGTTCTTTCCAACCTAACCCATTCTGTGATCTCTGATGAGCTGCAAAGCCTGTCAGGAGCTCAAACCTGGGCTGCTGGCATTGCCAGTCTCTGCAGAGTCTCAGAGGAGGGCAGGACTACTGCGGGTCCAGGTAACACCAGCCTTGCCTTCAGCCAGCCCAGAGCAGACCCTGAGCTTGGCCAGACCCCTCTGCTATTAAAAGCAAAAAAATAAATGACTGCAGACATCTGGTTTGGGCAGAAGCTTGGCTTGCCAGGTTTCAGCCTGGAGGGGAAAGAGCTGTGCGTCTCCAGCGTGGTGATTTATTGAGGGCACACTCGGCCCCTCGCGGCAGCGGCACCAGCGATGCTGCTGTCGTACATGAAAGACTTTATTAACTCACAGCTGCCTTTGCAGCCCGGGCACTGGGCAGAGAGGGGCTGAATTTACTGCTTGCTTGTAAAATATCAACCTGGTTTATAGTGGTGAGGTCTCTGATAGGGGCAGCGGGGGAAAAAAGAACAGAAAAAGAACCTGGTTTTAATGTGGGGTTTAATAAATTAATGAGGGGGGATTATGTGATCCAACTACTGGATAAAGCATGGGGCTGGGGGAGGTGTGCTGCAGAAACAGGGAGGTTCTGAATGCAGAATGCTTCACCTCTGCTGGAAAAGGGAAGGCAGCTCACAAACGAGCTGCTGGATCCTAAAATGATCCCCTAGCCCACCACTGAACACAGAATCATAGAATCAAATCAGGTTGGAAGAGACCTCCAAGCTCATCCAGTCCAACCTAGCACCCAGCCCTAGCCAGTCAACTAGACCATGGCAGTGCCTCATCCAGGCTTTGCTTCAACACCTCCAGGGATGGCAACTCCACCACCTCCCTGGGCAGCCCATCCCAATGGCAAATCTCTCTCTCTGCCAACAACTTCCTCCTAATGTCCAGCCTAGACTGGATAATGAATAATGATAATGAAGCACCTCTCTGACCAGGAAAGGCTGAGAGACCTGGGGCTGTTTAGTCTGGACAAGAGTAGACTGAGAGAGGATCTTCTCAATGCTCATCAACACCTAAAGGGCAGGGGTCAAGACGAGGCCAGATTCCTTTCAGTGGTGCCCAGCAATAGGACAAAAGGCAATGGGCAAAAACCAGGACCCAAGAGGTTCCATCTGAACTTACTTCATATGAGGGTACTGGAGCCCTGGCCCAGGCTGCTCTGAGAGGTTGTGGTGGCTCCTTCTCTGGAGACATTTCAAACCTGCCTGGACATTGTGATCCTGGGCAACCTGCTGTGGCTGATCCTGATTGAGCAGAGGGGTG
Source organism: Tricholaema leucomelas (assembly GCA_013400475.1). Classification (NCBI taxonomy): domain Eukaryota; kingdom Metazoa; phylum Chordata; class Aves; order Piciformes; family Lybiidae; genus Tricholaema lacrymosa; species Tricholaema leucomelas. The sequence continues at coordinate 104,451 of WAAF01004552.1, forward strand.
TTAGAATGGATGGTCCTCAGAGGTCCCTTCCTTCCCCCACTAACATGCTGAGATTCTGTGTGGCGAAGGTGAGATGTGTTGCTGGGCTACAGCAGAAGCTGCTTCAGTCTCATCAGGATGTTTACCTCCACTGGCACAGGAAAAATGGCACAAAGGGAATAATTATTGCTTTTTCCACATCACTGTTTAATCCTCTGTTGCCATTGGCCTCACACACGTTGGCTGTTTATTTGTGATGATGGCATCTAATGGGGACTGACTGCAGAGGGACCTCACCTCATGCTCAAGTACTGATGTCACTAGGCAATGCTTTGGAGACACTCACAGATCTGCCCCAGCTCCTGTCTTGTGTTGTAGAGAAGCTCTGACTTCCAAAAATGGGACTAGGAAGCAGCACTTCTGCCTCAAAGTGGTTCAGGAGAAGCTTGAAGGAAGAGCTTCTCAGTGCTGTTACAGATGCACAGATCAATACGAGCAGGAACTGGATGCGAGTCATGAATCACTAACGGTGTCATCAGCCAGGTCTGTGTCAGCAGAGCATTGCCCTAACTCTCAGTGATAAAATCAATGGAGAGCCTGTTCAGAAGGTACTTGGACTTCTCAGGGAGGTCAGCTCTAGAATGTTATTTCCGTTTTATCATTGAAAAAAATGTGCACAGAACCTCCCAGGATGCTTCCAATAACCTTACAAAAAATTACAGAACCATGGAGCCAGTTTGCTTGGAAGAGACCTTTGAGATCACTGAGTCCAACCCAGCACTGCCAGGTCACCACTAAACTATGTCATAGAATCAATCAGGTTGGAAGGGACCTCCAAGCTCATCCAGTCCAACCTAGCACCCAGCCCTGGCCAATCAACCAGACCATGGCACTAAGTGCCTCACTCAGGCTTTGCTTCAACACCTTCAGGGACAGCGACTCCAGCACCTCCCTGGGCAGCCCATTCCAATGCCAATCACTCTCTCTGCCAACAACTTCCTCCTAATATCAAGCCTACAAATCCCCTGGCACTCAGCACCACATCTTTTGAAGGGGGCATACAAAAAAGCTGGGGAGGGACTTTTGAGGCTGTCAGGGAGTGCTGGGACTGGGGGGAATGGAGCAAAGCTGCAGGCGGGGAGATTGAGAGTGGAGGTGAGGAGGAAGTTGTTGAGCATGAGAGTGGTGAGAGGCTGGAATGGGTTGCCCAGGGAGGTGGTTGAGGCCCCATGGCTGGAGGTGTTTAAGGCCAGGCTGGCTGAGGCTGTGTGCAGCCTGCTCTAGGGTAGGGTGTCCCTGGGCATGTCAGGGGGGTTGGAACTGGCTGATCCTTGTGGTCCCTTCCAACCCTGACTGATTCTATGATTCTCTATGATTTTACAGTCTTTTAAACCCCTCCAGGGATGAGCACCACACCACTGCCCTGAGCAGCCTGTTGCAGGGCTTCACCATCTGTTTGCAGAAGAAATTGCTCCTCATGTCCAGCCTAAACCTCTGCTGGCACAACCTGAGGGAATTTCTCCTTTTCCTGTTGCTTGTTCCTTGGGAGACCAGACCAAACCTGGGAGTCCAGACTAACACACATCTAAAGACCAATTTCCAGCTGTCCCTTTTCTGCATGAGTCAGTAATGAGCTCTTACCAGAATGAAGCTCCTTCACCAGCGAGGACATGGTGTTTGTGATGGAATCAGCTGCTACTAGTAGGTCGTTGCGGAGGTTCCTCTTCGTACCTGGGAGCAGAGCAAACACACAAATCAACAGTGCCACTGCCTCACCTCCTCATGCCATGATGCTTGCTCACATGCTCAGCCTCGTTGCTTCCCACCAGGGTGTCCACCTTGGGATAGCACTTGGATGATCCAGCACGTGGCAGAGCCCAGTCAGAGCCACCTTGCTTAACAAGAGATGATGATTTAACACAGATGATGTTGGGAACCATTCTATGATTTGCTCTGGAAGAGGTTGGTTGTGCTTGGTTGCCTGATGGCTACCACACCACTCTTCTTGACAAGGATGCTGCACACACAGCAGCTGAAGGGCAGATGTTTGTCTCTGCAAGACAGGAGTGGCTGGGTGCAGGCTGTGCCCCAGCCCATGGCTGCTGTTTGTTCGTGCAGAGGTGTTACTGCTGCCAGATCCTCTGCTGTAATCGATACCACTGAGGTTTGAGGGCAGTAAGAGGCAGGATCACAGAAACATTCAGGTTGGCAAAAGTCCTCAGGATCACCAGGTCCAATCGATGACCCTACTCTACAAGGTTCACCCTAAACCATATCCCCAAGCACCACATAGAATCAACCAGGTTGGAAGAGACCTCCAAGCTCATCCAGTCCAACCTAGCACCCAGCCCTGGCCAATCAACCAGACCATGGCACTAAGTGCCTCATCCAGCCTTTGCTTCAACACCTCCAGGGACGGCAACTCCACCACCTCCCTGGGCAGCCCATTCCAATGCCAATCACTCTCTCTGCCAACAACTTCCTCCTCACATCCAGCCTAGACCTCCCCTGACACAACGTGAGGCTGTGTCCCCTTCTTCTGTTGCTGGTTGCCTGGCAGAAGAGACCAACCCCACCTGGCTACAGCCTCCCTTCAGGTAGTTTTAGACAGCAATGAGGTCAGCCCTGAGCCTCCTCTTCTGCAGGCTGCACACCCCCAGCTCCCTCAGCCTCTCCTCATAAGGCTGTGCTCCAGGCCTCTCACCAGCTCCATTGCCCTTCTCTGGACACCTTCCAGCACCTCATCATGTCTCTTGAATTGAGGAGCCCAGAACTGGACACAGCACTCAAGGTGTGGCCTGACCAGTGCTGAGCACAGGGGCAGAAGAACCTCCCNAATAAAGATGTTGAACAGGACTGGGCCCAGCACTGATCCCTGGGGAACACCACCAGTGACAGCTGCCAATTGGACGTGGCACCATTCACCACCACTCTCTGGGCTCAGCCTTTCAGCCAGCTTTGACCTATGGCAGAGTGAATCTGTCCAAGCCACAAGCTGCCAGCTGTGCCAGGAGCTTGTTGTGGCAGATGGTGTCAAAGGCTTTGCTGAAGTCCAGGTAGACTACATCCACAGCCTTCCCAAACTGACCAGGGTCAGTGACTCAACCACCTCCCTGGGCAGCCCATTTCAATGCCTGACCATAGAATCATAGAATCTGACTGCTCACCCTCCTGCATCACTGGAGGAAGCATTCCTCTTTCCTGGGATGCCATACAGTCAGATGCACCTTGATGTCACTCACTGTGACACTGTCTAGTGTCAGCCTGCAGACGCAGCTTGTGCCAGCCTCTGCTCCAGGAACCCCATCAGCAAGTGAACATCTGCTGTGACTCTGCAAGAACAGCTAGGAGGGGCCAAGATCAGCAGAGGAACTGTCAAACTGTCTGCTGCACATAGAAGAGAGGAGCAAAGGCAGCAGGGGTTGATAATAATTGCCTCTTGCTGAAAATGGGAAGATAATGATCTTCTTTGCTAGCTGTTCTGGCTCCATGTGGCAGAGCTGGCTACAGTGTCATAGTATCATAGAGTTGTTGTCATTGGAAAAGACCTTTAAGATCACCAAGTCCAACTCCCAGCACTCCCTCAGCACCATATTTACATATGCTTCAACATCACATTTACTTGTCTTCTAAACCCCTCCAGGGATGGGGAGTCCATCGCTGCCCTGAGCAGCCTGTTGCAGGGCTTAACAATCCTTTAGGGGAAGAAACTGTTCCTCGTGTCCGACGTAAACCTTCCCTGCCACAGCCTGAGGTCCTTTCCTCCTGTCTATGACTTGTCACCAGGAGAAGAGACAGGCCCTCACCTTGCTCCAACCTGCTTTCTGGGAGCTGTCTTCCCTGAGCCTCCTTTTCTCCATGCTGAACAACTCCAGTTTCCACAACCACTCCTCGCCAGACTTGTGCTAGACCCTTCTTCACCAGCTTCGTTGCACCTCAGTGTCAGTGCAGTGAGGGACTCAGAACCAAACCCAGTATTTGGTGTGTGGCTTCATCAGTGCCCAGTACAGTGGGGACAATCCCTGACCTAGTCCTGCTGGCCACACTATTGCTGACTGAGGCCAGGATGTTGTTTGCCTGTTTGGCCACCTGGGCACACACTGACTATTGACCAGCACCTCCAGATCCTTTCCTGCTAGGCAGTTTCCAGCCATTGTTTCAAGCCTGGAGAGCTCACAGGGTTGTTGTGGCCCAAGTTCTTTACCTGGCACTTGGCCTTGTTGTACCTCATCCTGCTGGCCTATCGATCCAGTTTGGTCAGGTCCCCCTGCAGAGCCTTCCTACTGCTCTCCAGCAGATTAACCTTCCCATCCATCTTGGAGTCACCTGCAAACTTACTGAGGGTGCCCTCAATCACTTTGTTTTATGAGAGCAGGCCTCAGTACTGAGCCCTGAGGGACACTACTTGTCACTGGCTACCAAATGGAGTTAACTCCACATTCTTGTGGCTGCACATCCTACCGACTGCAGTCCAATTTCACTGTGCCCACAGTCGCTGCAGACATGACTCACTGTCCTTGCTGAGCCCCTTTCCCTCCAGCACCTTCCTCTGCTCCTTGTTTCTGTTTGATCTGGAGGCTTTGATGGCATGGAGTCGTGGTTTCTGCCCAGGCTGTGAAGCTGATGGCCCCAAGCTGAAACGTTGCTGGTCCCTGTGCTGTCCCATTGGCACCACCTCAGCTGTGCTTGAGCTTTAAGTGCACACAGAAAACAGCTTTAGGTGGCCTGTTATCCCACGTAAGCAACAGATGTCTGCACTGGCACAGCCTCAACCACTTTGATGCTGAGAGCCTGACATTTCTCCAAGATCTTGGTGCTGAGATTCTCTCTTGCCATTTATTCCAGCCAGGGCAGGAAGGCAGCACATGGCATCACTGGAGACATCTGATGTGACAGTTTTCAGCTTTACAGCATGGCAGTGACGACAACTGTACGTTACAGGGTCACTTTTGTTTGAAGTTGGGTGTCTCTCTCATTCCAGATGCATTGATTTTATCTCCCAAATGCTCTGCTGGTTTTCACTCTGTCCTTGGCTGTGGAGATGTCAGAGCTCCTGTGCTGTGCTGTTTGAGCACTGCTGGAGTGTGCTACTGAGCTGACCTGACCATCAGCGGCTTTTTTACAGAATCACAGATTGATTTTGGTCAGGAAGTCATGGAATCATAGAATCACCCAGGTTGGAAGAGACTCCAAGAGTATCCACTCCAACCTAGCACCCAGCCCTATCCAGTCAACCAGACCATGGCACAAAGTGCCTCAGCCAGGCTTTGCTTCAACACCTCCAGGGACGGCGACTTCACCACCCCGCTGGGCAGTCCATCTAGTCCAACCCCACTGCAGTGAGCAAGGACATCTGTAACTAGAGCAGGTTGCTCAGAGACCCATCAAACCTTGCCTGCAGTGGTTCTAGAGATGAGGCATCTCTCTGGGAAACCTGGGCCAGTGTCTCACTGCCCTTAGTATAAACAAATTCTTCCTTCTGTCTAGTCTGATTCTCCCTTCTTTCAGTCTAAAACCACCACCCCTTGTCCTGTCACAACAGCCCTGATGAAAAGACTGCCCCCAGCTTTCTTATTGACCCCTTTAGGTACTGAAAGGATGCAATTAGGTCTCCCCGGAAGCTTCTCTTCTCCAGGCTGATCAATCCCACCTCTCTCAGTCTGTCCTTACAGCAGAGGAGCTCCAGCCCTCCAAGTTAGGTTGTCAACTGGTCAGCATCATGCCCATGGTGATGGCATTGGATGCTCCTGTGCAATTTCTGGGGCAGCCTGAAGATACTGACCAATAATTTAGTATGGGACGTGGATCTGGGAGAGCCTAGGGAATGGCCTGGGTGGGCTGGATCAATGGTCTGAGGCCAGTGGGATGAGGTATAGCAAGAATTAGTGCTGGGTCCTGCACTTCAGTCACAACAACCTCTAGGTTTGGGGAGGGGTGGCTGGGAACTGCTGGTTGCAAAAGGACCTGGGGCTGCCGGTTGACAGCAGCAGATGAGCCAGCATGTGCTCAGGTGGCTGAGAAACCAAACAGCATCCTGGCCTCCATCAGCAACAACTGTGGCTAACAGGACCAGGTCAGGGATTGTCTTCCTCTACTGGGCACTGATGAGGTTGCAGATCAAATACTGGGTTCACTTCTGAGTCCCTCACTAAACCAAAACTGAGGTGCTGGAGAGGGTGCAGAGAAGGTAGATAGGTAGGCTGGCCTGGATCAGGAGCAGTGTGGCCAGTAGGACAAGGGAGGTTATTCTGCCCCTGTCCTCAACACTGGTCAGGCCACACCTTGAGTGCTGTGTCCAGTTCTGGGCTCCTCTACTCAAGAGAAATGTTGAGGTGCTGGAACGTGTCCAGAGAAGGGCAATGAAGCTGGTGAGGGGCCTGGAGCACAGCCCTGTGAGGAGAGGCTGAGGGAGCTGGGGGTGTGCAGCCTGCAGAAGAGGAGGCTCAGGACTGACCTCATTGCTGTCTACAACTACCTGAAGGGAGGCTGTAGCCAGGTGGGGTTGGTCTCTTCTGCCAGGCAAGCAGCAACAGAAGAAGGGGACACAGTCTCAAGTTGTGGCAGGGGAGGTCTAGGCTGGATGTTAGGAGGAAGTTGTTGGCAGAGAGAGTGATTGGCATTGGAATGGGCTGCCCAGGGAGGTGGTGGAATCGCTGTGCCTGGAAGTGTTCAAGAAGAGACTGGATGAGGCACTTAGTGCCATGGTCTGGTTGATTGGCCAGGGCTGGGTGTTAGGTTGGACTGGATGAACTTGGAGGTCTCTTCCAACTTGGTTGATTCCATGATTCTAAGGGCAATGAAGCTGGTGAAGGCTCTAGAACACAAGTCTTGTGAGGAGCAGCTGAGGGAACAGGGGTTGTTGAACCTGGAGAAAAGGAAGCTCAGGGGAGATCTTCTCACTCTCTACAGCTTCCAGAGAGGAGGCTGGAGTGGGATGGGGAGGGGTCTGTCTCTTCTCCTAAGGAATGAGTCATAGGACAAGAGGAAACGGCCTCAGGTTGCTATAAGGGAAGTTTAGGTTGGAGATGGTGAATTATTTCTTCCCCTAAAGGGCTGTCAAGCCCTGCAGTAGGCTGCCCAAAGAAGGTGATGGACTCTCCAAAGCTGAGCAGGTTTAAAAGCCATGTAGATGTGATGCTGAGGGACATGTTTTTGTGGTGACCTGACAGTGCTGAGTTAACAGTTGCATTTGACAATCCTAAAGGTCTCTTCAAACCAAAAGTGACTGCATGATACTATGATTCTACAAGCTGTGACTTAGGGGACTTCTCTACACCTCCTACACAAAGGAGGCCACTTTCCCCAGATTTCTGGATGTCCCTAACCCTGTCTCTGACCATGACTGTGAAGGATGACCACTGCCACGTCTGGCATTACTTCTACAAGTAAAAGGTTACAAAACTCCAGTCTGTCTCAACCCTGTGAAGCTGATGAACAACATCACTGAGGTTGTCTAGACATCTGTGTGCAGGAGCCACTTGAAGCCCTTCTGCCTGGTGGCATTCAATTATTTCATTATGAGAAAACACAGAAATTTTATCCTGTTTCCTGCATTTTCCCTTTGCTCTGAACTTGCCTGATCTGGCGTGACTAGTCTGAAACAGCTCTAATTGTGCAGATGGCCCTTCCGGAAGGATCAGGCCAGGAAACTTAGTATGGAGGTTGTTGAACATTCTTCTTGCAAGAGTTTGTCTAGGAGTTGAATGAGCCACTGTTGGGGTTGTGGTGAAAGGAAGCTTCACCTCTCGCTTGGCAATGGTGCATTGTATTTGCATCTGGAGTTCTGGGCTCCCCAGTGCGAGAGAGGCAGGGAGATACTAGAGGGAGTCCAATGGAGGTCTAGGAGGATGATTAAGGGTTTGGAACATCTGCCTTGTGAGGGAGCTGGGGGTGTGCAGCCTGGAGAAGAGGAGGCTCAGGGATGACCTCATTGCTGTCTACAACTACTGAAGGGAGGCTGTAGCCAGGTGGGGTTGGGCTCTTCTGCCAGGCAGCCAACAACAGAACAAGGGGACACAGCCTCAAGTTGTGTCAGGGGAGGTCTAGGCTGGGTATTAGGAGGAAGTTGTTGTCAGAGAGAGTGACTGGCATTGGAATGGGCTGCCCAGGGAGGTGGTGGAGTTGCCATCCCTGGAGGTATTCAAGCAAAGCCTGGCTGAGGCACTTAGTGCCATGGTCTAGTTGATTGGCCAAGGCTAGGTGCTAGGTTGGACTGGATGATCTTGGAGGTCTCTCCAACCTGGTCGATTCTATGAAAGGCTGAGAGACCTGGGGCTGCTTAGCCTAGAGAAGAGAATACTGAGAGGGGATCTTGTATCCTCACAGGTCACCAGATCACCACTAAACCATGTTCTTCAGCACCACATCTACACAGCTTTTAAACCCTATCAGGGATGGGGATTCCACCACTTAGGACTACACAATCAAGATCCCAGGGACTCAATTCTGTAAGAGTTTCCATCCCTAGACCTTGTAGCACTGACAGGGAAGATGACTTGTACCATGGGAGGAAAGACAACAGGCTGACATCCTTGGTTGCTCTTAGGTCAGAGCAGTAAGATGTGGACCGACACTGAGGTCTTTACTCCCTTGCCCTCCTTTCTCTTATCATTAAATCTTATAATTTTATAGGAATCTGGTAGATTCTGATAAATCAAAAAATGTCTAATTCTAGGCTCCCCAGTTCAAGAACTGGGGAGACAAAATCTACTGGAGACAGTCCAGCAGTGGCTACAAAGATGAGACCTGGGGTAGTTTAGCCTGGAGCAGAAAAGACAGAGAGAATCTTAATGCTTATAAATATCTAAAGATAGGAGTCAAGGGGATGGGACCAGACTCTTTTCAGTGGTGCCCAGCAAGAGGACAAGAGGCAATAGGCACAAACTGGAACCCCAGAGGTTCCATCTGAACATGAGGAAGAACTTTTTTCTTGAGAGGGTGCTGCAGCACTGAACAGGCTGCCCAGAGAGGTTGTGGAGTCGTCTTCTCTGGAGAGATCCCAAACCTGTCTGGACATTGTGATCTTGGGCAATCTGCTGTCAGTGACACTGCTTTAGCAGGAGGGTTGGAGTAGATGATCTCCAGAGGTCACTTCTGACCCCCACAATTCTGTGGATGTGCAAAAGTCAAGCAATATAATTTACATGTTCTTATTACGAAAAGGCCCCATAAAATAGGGGTTCTGCAGGCACCGATGCTAGATTTTAGTTTCTGAGGAGTGGTCACCACCACTTACATCAAGCTGTGGTAATGTTGTTGCTGCTCAAGTCCTTAGCCCAGCCCTGTATTATTTAAACAACACCTGGCTCATTGCAACAGATATTTGAGATGCTGTCAGGTGTTAAAAACCTAGGAAAAAAACCCTAAGTTTTCACTCTGGGCATCTCAACAGGTCCTGACGAAGACAATCCCATTATGAAGCAGTCAGTCAAGTAAAAGGCATGAAAGAGCCTGTGATTAATGACATCAGCTTCTGCCTGGGCCAGGAGCTGGAGGAAGAGAGCTCTGGTGATTGCAAACAGTGCAGAGGAGTTTGCTTTGTCATGGCTTTCCCCTGTGTCTCCAAAGAAAAAAGCAGATGGATGGAGAGGGAATTTGGTGCCAGAGAAACAGTGCACAATGAAAACAAATCGAGTAGGACAGTTAATGTGCTACTCCAGTCGTGCTCAGTACTCCAGCAGCAAAGGAAATCATTTCTTCTCTTTGTGCTTCCCTCATTTTCATCTCTTCGTGCTTTCCCCCCTCAAGAAAGAAAAAGGGAAAACACTGAGGCAGATAGAGCTGATTTCCTCAGGAACTGGGTGGGGGGGGGGACTCATTGCGCTGCTCTTCCCCTTCAAGCAGCCTGGAGAAAAGAAAGTTGATCTGCAGAGGAGAATGGGGGGAGGAGAGGCAGCTGCCAAAGACATCACTTGAGAGCTCTCGGCTGTACCATCAAACTTCTTGTAGAGATGAAGAGGAGGCGACTGGACCACCCACAGCAACAGATGGAGTGTTGTGCCTCTGGTATTTGGCATCCTGCCTCCCTGGAAATGCCTGCTCCTGCTGTCATTTCTGGAAGTGTTTAGAGAGATGAGGAGCTTGTTCCTACCCATGGGATTGGAAAAGACACCTCCTGAGTTGTAGATACTCTGTGTTTTCAGGCTGGATGTCCTCCATCACCTGACCTGCTCACTGAATGAAGCTCTGGAGAGCAAATAACAGCCTTTCTCTTGAGTGTGCTGGAGCTCTGGGCTTGACATCCTCGATGTAGCACCCTAGCCATCAAATTAAGAGTATTGCCTGATGCATCCTGCTCCTCTGCTACCATCCTCACCTCTTTCTGTCAGCAGCTCATTTAGGCATGGAAGAAAATCGTTTTAAAAGGATATAACTCATAAGCAGCTGATAAATCGAGTGCACTCAGAAGAGTGTGGTCAAGAGGGGTCCTCCTTCCCCTCTGTTCTACTCTAGTGAGGAAGCATTTGCAGTCCAGAAGCACAGATAAATCGAGTGCATTCAGAAGAGTGTGGTCAAGAGAGGTCCTCCTTCCCCTCTGCTCTACTCTAGTGAGGAAGCATTTGTAGTCCTGGATCCAGTTCTGGGCACTCCAGTTCAAGAGAGACAAATTACTGGAGAGAGTCCAGCAGAGGCTACAAAGATGCTGAAGGGACTGGAGAAAACGCTGAGAGACCTGGGGCTGTTTAGCCTGAGGAACAGTAGCCTAGGAGGGGAATCTTCTCAATGCTCATCAATATCTAAAGGGTAGGGGGCAAGAGTATGGGGCCAGACTCTTTGGTGGTGTCCAGGAAAGGGCCAGCAGGCACAAACTGGAACCTAGGAGGTTCCCTCTGAACAGGAGGAAAAACTTTTCTTTTGGGGGTTATAGAATGCTGGAGAAGGCTGCCCAGAGAGGTTGTGGAGTCTTCTTCTCTGGAGAGATTCCAAACCTGCCTGCTCATTGTGATCCTGGGCACGCTGCTGTGGGTGACCCTGCTTTAGCAGAAGGTTCAGACTGGATGATCTCCACAGGTCCCTTCCAGTCCTCACCATGCTGTGAGTCCAGGAAACACAAATTGCTATTTAAAAATTGTTTGTTTTTGAGGTACATCAGCAGTTCTGGGAGGTTTATTTTCATGCTTGCTTTGTTTTGAAAAGGAGAGCATCCATCTGACAAAGGTATTTGACACCAACATTCACAATCTTGCCTTCCCAGTATGAGAAACCACCACCTCCAGGTTTGGGACTCCATATGTTACAACTTGTCATCGTTTAAAGAAATAAACAGCTTGGCCTCTGCAACAAGGAAAGAGCTTTCTTTTACTGCAAAGGACCAACACACATGAGAGGCTGCAGCAGCCTGCCACTACAGGCTCTAAAATGTCCAAAATCCAGTGGGATTTCCTTTGGAGTATTAAGACATCCACACTAAAGGCCACTGCCAGACTCTGCTCACAAACAGGTGAAGCCCTTGCCAGTGCTTTAGGTGGATTTTCTGTCCTTCTTTCTTTTATCCTCAGTAAGAAGAATATTATACATGAGTGGATGTTCATCTCCAGAGGTGTAGAGCATGTTCAGGATCTGGGGATCATATGAGTCTATTAGAAGCAGCAGAAGAGCGAGAGCCTGGAATGGGCTGCCCAGGAAAGTGGTTGAGGCCTCATCCCTGGAGGTGTTTAAAGGCCAGGCTGGATGAGGCTTGTGGCCAGGCTGATCTAGAGTGTCCCTGCCCATGGCAGGGACGTTGGAACTAGATGATCCTTGTGGTCCCTTCCAACCCTGACATTCTATGATCTCCTCTTATCATTTGTTCTTTCAGAGAATAGACTGATCTCCACCTGGTTCCAACCTCCTTTCAAAGAGTTGTAACTAGTGTGGAGATCTCTCCTCAGCCTTCTTTTCTCCAGGCTAAACAACACCAGTTCCCTCAGCTGCTCCTCACACGGTTCTGTGATTCCAAGAGACTAGGCCCTTCTGCTGTTTTTCTTCACAGCTCTGGGGTGCTTCTGGAGTGCTAAAGATGAGGAGGTCTGGACAGAGGTCCTACAAGAAATGGCTTCCTTCACCATGAGCAGAGCTGAAGTAGGCAGGACTGCAGAACAACTGATTTCACCTCCACTGCAGTGAGAAAATGGTCCCTGAAGGGTAAAAAACACTTGCCAAATTTCTTGACATCAGACTGCCAGCCATGTCTTTGCTTTCTACCTTCCAGTATCTCCAGGCAGCCAAATCTCCACAGGACTGGAGGAAGAGGCAGTGGTCTGCACAGGTTTTCATCTCTTCTGGCTGCCTCCAAATTTTGGAGCCCTTTTTGAGCCGATGATGAGCTCTGACATGGAGCAGTTTGACTTCCTTGCAACGCCTGACTGTCAAACTTCACGTTTTTATAGAAAGCAAGAGCAGCTAAGTATAAACTCACACTGCCTACAGAAGTTGGGGGATAAAAATACGTGTGTCAACTGCTGTCCTGATCCTTCTACAGAGCCCCAGGAGCTGCATTATTTACAAATGGATAGCTTACCCACTTGGCCCAAGCACATCGATGTCACCAAAGAACCAGGGGACATGGTGGGCAGAGGAATGCAGCTGCAACTGCCAGATAACCCCAGCAACTCTAAGCTCTGCTTAGGCAGCAGTTGGCAGTGATGGGTTTACACTGAGGGTGGTGAGCCACTGGCTTAGGTTGCCCCAGAGAGATAATAGATGCTTCATCCCTGGATCCACTCCAGGTCAGGTTGGAAGAGGCTCTGAGCAACTTGCTCTAGTAGCAGATGTTCCTGCTGACTGCAGGGGGTGTAGGATTAGATGAGCTTGAAAGGTCCCTTCCAATTCAAACCATTCTATGACTCCATGAATTTGAGCCCAAAAAGCAATAGTTTTATTTCAAATGCAGAGGGGAGTAACACATAGAAAAGGTGAAAAAGAAGAAGCTTCAATCATTGAAGCAAGAAAAACTTAATTGTCTTTGTGTCCTTCTGCTTTTTTTGTTATTCTCTCTTTTTTGTCCTCTCCTGTCCTGTCCTCTCTTCTCTCCCCAGTACTCTAGGTGTGAGGCCTGTTTGTTTTCTTCCCTCAAGTTACTAAACTCTTTATTTCCCTCTTGCAGTCACAGTGGAGTTCAAGCAGCAGATTTGTAAGTACAACTACTTTTTGATGCCTTACTGTTCAATTACTTTCTGGGACAGAAGATCCCTTCCCCAAAGAAATAATCATGACAGAAATAATGCCATTAAGTTGTAAGTATTAAAAATCTGCCCTCAGTCTCTTTGATCTAGAGCACAGGAAGGGGTTTCATGGAGTACTGCGTCCAGTTCTGGAGCTCCTATTCCAAGAGGGATGTGGAGATGCTGCAGTGTGTCCAGAGAAGGGCCAGGAGGATGCTCAGAGGGCTGCAACAGCTCTGCTGTGAGGACAGACTGAAAGAGTTGGGGCTGTTCTGTCTGCAGAAGAGGAGGCTCCCAGGTGACCTTCTTGTGGACTTCCAGGATCTGAAGGGGGCCTCCAAAAAAGCTGGGGAGGGACTTTTGAGGCTGTCAGGGAGTGACAGGACTGGGGGGAATGGAGCAAAGCTGGAGGTGGGGAGCTTGAGAGTGGAGGTGAGGAGGAAGTTGTTGAGCATGAGAGTGGTGAGAGGCTGGAATGGGTTGCCCAGGGAGGTGGTTGAGGCCCCATGGCTGGAGGTGTTTAAGGCCAGGCTGGCTGAGGCTGTGTGCAGCCTGCTCTAGGGTAGGGTGTCCCTGGGCATGGCAGGGGGGTTGGAACTGGCTGCTCCTTGTGGTCCCTTCCAACCCTGACTGATTCTGTGATGTTGTCTTGGTACTGGCGAGTTACACTTCTGTTGCAACAAGGAATGGTTTGGGTGGGAAGTGACCTTTAAAGATCATCTAGCCCAACCCCCCTGCAGTCAGCAGGGACATCTTCAACTGCAGCAGGCTGCTCAGAGCCCCACTGAATCTGACCTGGAATGCTTCCAGGGATGAGACTTCTACCACCTTTCTGGGCAACCTGGGCCAGTGTCTCAGCACCCTCATCTTAACACCTTTCATGCAGTCAGAGTCCCCTCTCTTCCACACGCTGGTGCAGGACTAACATCCTGGTTCTGCTCCGTGGGACACTCACCTTGCGTGAAAGCTTCCTGCGCGTCTCCCCCGACGCCTACAAGCGACTCCTGTGGGCAGTGAGTTGGGGTAGAGCCTGCAGAGGTGGATCTGACAGGCATGGGCATGGGGTGGCTGGCTCCGTGGGTGGGCGAGGAGTGTGCTGAGCCTGCTGCTTGCACCTGCAGGAGACATGAGACACAGATGCCACATTTTTAACTGTTTTTTTGGGTCAGTGTCTAAAAATAATGCTGAAAATGAATTAAAAAAAAAGAGCAATGTTTAAGGACAGATGCTTCACCCAACCACTCTCAGTTTGGGTAATGATGGAATGTGTGATGGGTAGAAGTTGTGGGAGGACCTCGTGGTGGTACTCTGGGTGCAGCTCATCACACAGTGCCTAAGGTGGAGCTGCACATGGTTCACGTATCTATGCTGCCTCCAGCACAAGGTCTGACCCACGGCCTCCATACCACATGTCTAATGTGTCACTGGGTCAAACAGCAAGTGGGAAAACCCCAGGAAGCCACAGAGTCACTTTCTCAGCTCTGTGCTCCAGAAGGACTGGTCTGCTACTTGGTATCTGCTTGTCTTTCCTGTGGACAGCAGTGAGGAAACCTCCAGAGCTCCACAATACCACCAAGCTGCTGCTGAAAGTCCATCCCCAGAGCTCCACGGTACCACCAAGCTCCTGCTGAAAGTCCACCTCCAGAGCTCCACAGTACCACCAAGCTGCTGCTGAAAGTCCACCTCCAGAGCTTCACGGTACCACCAAGCTGCTGCTGAAGGTCCATCCCCAGAGCTCCACGGTACCACCAAGCTCCTGCTGAAAGTCCACCTCCAGAGCTCCACAGTACCACCAAGCTGCTGCTGAAGGTCCATCCCCAGAGCTCCACGGTACCACCAAGCTCCTGCTGAAAGTCCACCTCCAGAGCTCCACAGTACCACCAAGCTGCTGCTGAAAGTCCACCTCCAGAGCTTCACGGTACCACCAAGCTGCTGCTGAAGGTCCATCTCCAGAGTTCCATGGTACCACCAAGCTGCTGCTGAAAGTCCACCTCCAGAGCTTCACGGTACCACCAAGCTGCTGCTGAAGGTCCATCCCCAGAGTTCCATGGTACCACCAAGCTGCTGCTGAAAGTCCACCTCCAGCGCTTCACGGTACCACCAAACTGCTGCTGAAGGTCCATCCCCAGAGCTCCACGGTACCACCAAGCTGCTGCTGAAAGTCCACCTCCAGAGCTCCATGGTACCACCAAGCTGCCGCTGAAGGCCCATCCCCAGAGTTCCATGGTACCACCAAGCTGCCGCTGAAAGTCCACCTCCATGGTACCACCAAGCTGCTGCTGAAGGTCCACCTCCAGAGCTCCATGGTACCACCAAGCTGCTGCTGAAGGTCCACCTCCAGAGCTCCATGGCACCACCAAGCTGCTGCTGAAGCTCCACCCCTTTTCAAATGTGTTTTAATAAGTTTAATGTATTTTAATATATTTTACATAGAATCACAGAATGGTTTAGATTGGCAAAGACCTTTAGGATCATCAAGCCCAACAGCTAACCCAGCACTGCCAAGTCACCACTAAACCATGTCCCCCAGCACTACATTTAATTTACACTGTTTATAAATCACTCCAGGGACAGGGACTCCAGCACTGCCCTTGACAGCCTGTTCCAGTCCTTTACAATCTTCTGGGGAAGAAACTCCTCATGTCCAACCTAAATCTCCCCAAGGTACAACTGGAGGCCCTTTTCTCATGTCCTGTCACTTGTAGTAGGACAAGGGAGGTTATTCTGCCCCTGGACTCAGCACTGGCCAGGCCACACCTTGAGTGCTGTGTCCAGTTCTGGGCTCCTCTACTCAAGAGAGTTGTTGAGATACTGGAAGGTGTCCAGAGAAGGTCAACGAAGCTGGTGAGGGGCCTGGAGCACAGCCCTGTGAGGAGAGGCTGAGGGAGCTGAGGGTGTGCAGCCTGCAGAAGAGGAGGCTCAGGGCTGACCTCATTGCTGTCTACAACTCCCTGAAGGGAGGCTGTAGCCAGGTGGGGTTGGTCTCTTCTGCCAGGCAACCAGCAACAGAAGAAGGGGACACAGTCTCAAGTTGTGCCAGGGGAGGTCTAGGCTGGATGTTAGGAGGAAGTTGTTGTCAGAGAGAGTGATTGGCATTGGAATGGGCTGCCCAGGGAGGTGGTGGAGTTGCCATCCCTGGAGGTGTTGAAGCAAAGCCTGGATGAGGCACTTAGTGCCATGGTCTAGTTGACTGGACAGGGCTGGGTGCTAGGTTGAAGTGGATGATCTTGGAGGTCACTTCCAACCTGGTGGATTCTATGATTCTAAGGGCAATAAGAGGCTGATCCCCAGCTGTCTCCAATCTCCTTTCAGGGTGTTGTAGAGAGCAAGAAGGTCTCCCCTGAGCCTCCTTTTCTCCAGGCTAAATAATCCAAGTTGCCTCAGCTGCTCCTCACAGAACTTGTGCTCTAGACCCTCCACCATCCAGCTTCATGGGACACGCTCCAGCACCTTAATGTCTTTGTCCTTCACTACAAAGCAGAGGCTCTGCAGAGTCTGGTTAGGTTCCTCCTCCCCAGAAGCTGCTCACTCCCCATCGCCCATCCTCACCTCAGGAGGCAAAGATGTCACCTTCCCTGGAGCACTGCCCATTATTTATGAGGGGGTTGGATGTGCCCAGTGTTACTTTACTGTTAATAATCTGGTTGTTCTCTGCAGCCACTTGTGTCTGTCAACCACCTCTGAACCGACTGCAGGGTCATTAATGATCAGTTCTGTCTGGTTTGCTGGCGAGTCTTTATGAGCTGTGACCATGCCTGCTCGGAGGCAGAGTCCCTGTGCTGCTGCTGATGAAAGGAAAGTCACTCAGAAATAATTACAGGCGAGGGGCATTAAACCCCCCCCAGCCTCTCTGGACTTGGTGCCCTTCCGCTTGTCACCTTTTTGTGAGCCTCCTCATCCTTTGCTCCCAGTTACTGGCAGCATGCACCAGTTACTGGGACAACCTGGCCAGTGCAGCGCTGATGCTGAGCAGTGACCTCACCAGCACTCAATACAGAGCTGACACTGCCAGCACCCTGTGACTGGCACCTCACACAGCACCGATACCACCAGCACCTCGCACAAGGGTTGCGCCGCCAGCACCCCAGGCAGCTGTGATGTTGCCAGCAACCCTCACAGCACCGACAGCACCCAGTGCAGCGGTGACATCACTGCAATGGAGACGTCACCAGCACAGCAGGCACACCTTGCCCGACTCACACAGTGGTGACACTGCCAGAACCCCACACGGTGGTGACACCAGCAGCACCCTGCGCAGCAATGACACCACCAGCAGACTGTACCGCAGTGACAATGCCACGGTGGTGACACCGCCACGGTGGTGACACCACCAGCACCACGCTCCCTGGTGACACTGCTGTGTGATAGGTTCTTGGGATGGGGCAGGAGGGACAGGACATCTTTCAAAGGTAAAATTGCCAGCGGCTTCACTTGTCTTTAATGAAACCTCAAACAGAACCTTCAAAATGACCTGAAAAATCACAGAATGTCAGGGGTTGGAAGTGACCTTGAAAGCTGATCCAGTCCAACCTCTCTGCCAGAGCAGGATCACCTATACCAGATCACACAGGAATGCATCCAGGTGGGTTTTGAGTATCTCCAGAGAAGGAGACTCCACAGCCCCCCTGGCAGCCTGTCACAGTGTTCTGTCACCTTCACAGTGAAAGAAATCCTTTTCATAGAATCAACCAGGTTGGAAGAGACCTGCAAGATCATCCACTTCAACCCAGCACCCAGCCCTGGCCAATCAACCAGACGATGGCACTAAGTGCCCCATCCAGGCTTTGCTTCAACACCTCCAGGGATGGCAACTCCACCACCTCCCTGGGGAGCCCATTCCAATGCCAATCACTCTCTCTGCCAACAACTTCCTCCTAACATCCAGCCTAGACCTCCCCTGGCACAACTTGAGACTCTGTCCCCTTCTTCTGTTGCTGCTTGCCTGGCAGAAGAGACCAACCCCACCTGGCTACAGCCTCCCTTCAGGTAGTTGCAGACAACGAGGTCAGCCCTGAGCCTCCTCTTCTGCAGGCTGCACACCCTCAGCTCCCTCAGCCTCTCCTCACAGGGCTGTGCTCCAGGCCCCTCACCAGCTTCATTGCCCTTCTCTGAACACCTTCCAGCATCCAACTTGCAAATTACTATGCCTCAACTTCCACTCATTGCTCCTCGACCTGTCATTGGGCTGGCTAAAAAGCCAAAGTACCCAAATTTGCACAGTTTTGTGGCAGAAGATGCCTGCCCACTGCTCAGTGCTCCCAGTCTGGTACAGAAGGCAGCATGACAAACACAGCAGTGTTCACCCATCCCCATGGCTCTGAGATGAAGGAACTGGCTCATCTCCTCCCTCAGAAGAGGAGAATCAGGCCATGTATGAATTAAGACTGAAAACCAGGAGGAAACCCAGTGCCAGCACCACAATGGAGACAAAGTCCAAGTCAGAGCTCTGCTTGCCCCAGGAGGGAGCTTAAGGGAACGTTGTACATAGTGAAGATTGTTCCTCAGGTTGCACCTTTGGACCTTAGCACATGTTCCTGCTAACCACCCAAGACCTTCTGCTGCTGGCAGCTGTGGGAGGAACTACAAATGAAAAAACCACCAAGAGATTTGGAAAAGCAAGAGCTCAATGGATGGAGAAAAACTTCACTGGACACCTTGTCTCCCCAAAGCACGTGCCAAAGCTGCAAGGGGACAGATCTTACCCTGCATGGCAAACTTGATTCATGCCACCCATCTCCACATCTGGCCAGTGGTAATTTGTGCAGACAGAATCAGTCAAGGTTGGAAGGGACCACAAGGATCATCTAATTCCAACCCCCCTGCCATGCCCAGGGACACCCTACCCTAGAGCAGGCTGCACACAGCCTCAGCCAGCCTGGCCATAAACACCCCCAGCCATGGGGCCTCAACCACCTCCCTGGGCAACCCATTCCAGCCTCTCACCACTCTCATGCTCAACAACTTCCTCTTCACATCCACTTTGAATTTCCCCACCCCCAGCTTTACTCCATTCCCCCCAGTCCTGGCACTCCCTGACAACCTCAAAAGTCCCTCCTCAGCCTTTTTGTAGGCCCCTTCAGATCCTGGAAGGCCACAGGAAGGTCACCTGGGAGCCTCCTCTTCTGCAGACAGAACAGCCCCAACTCTTTCAGTCTGTGCTCACAGCAGAGCTGCTGCAGCCCTCTGAGCATCCCAGTGGCCCTTCTCTGGACACGCTCCAGCATCTCCACATCCCTCTTGGAATAGGGGCTCCAGATGTGCTTGTACTTTGAACCACAAGGAAACCTTGAACCCTAGAATCACCCTGGCAGAGAGCTGAGAGAGAAGCAGGACCCAGACACCGTCCACAGCAGCACAGCATGGTGGGGTTTAAAGGGACCTCTGGGGATCATTTGCCCAACCCTCCTGCTAAAGCAGGCTCACTCAGAGCAGATCGCCCAGAACTGCAATGTCCGAATGGGTTTGGAATCTCTTCAGAGCTGCAGAGTCCACAACCTCTCCGGGCAGCCTCTTCCAGGGCTCTGCTACTCCCATAGGAAAGAAGCTCAGATGGACTCTTCTGGGTTCCAATTTGTGCCTATTGCCGGGCACCACTGAAGAGTCTGTCCCCATCCTCTTGCCCCCTGCCCTTTAGCCTATTGCTGAGCATTGAGAAGATCCCCTCTCAGCCTGCTCTTCTCCAGGCTCAGAGCCCCAGATCTCTGAGGTTTTCCTTCCCAGAGAGGCGCTTCAGTTCCCTCAGCCTCTTGGTAGCCTCCACGCACAGAGACTTCAGCACTGCGGGGAGGAAATTCTGTTTTCACCACCACTGCTCTCTCCACTTCAGTGTTCTTCGAATGAGCGCCCAGCACTTGAAGCAGCGTTTACAGCCCGCTTCGCCCACTGGGCACACAGATGGGCGGCGCTGATTTGCATAGAGGCAGCGGAGCAGAGGAGCTGGAATGTCCCTCGCCCGCACCATGACGCCGCTCCTGCAAACCGCAGCGACTGTGACAGCAGCTCGCCAGGGCGCACAGGGAGGACGGTATCGCGGTGGGACAGAGCCACGTTTCCTTCTTCATGCATGGTTACAGCACTGCGCTCAGCCGCCTCATGTGATCCGCCCTACAGCACTCAGCAGCAGGAGGAGGACCTGGGAGTTTTTGGTTCAGCGAAGGCTTTATCCCACCTTCACCAGAAACTCCCCGATGGAAACGTGGCTCCTGCTGGGGACTACAGAGCTACAAGTCCTAGGCTAAGGGGGCTCACGGAGCTCAAGTGAGATCACACAGTCCCCAGGAGCTGCACTGAAGGGTTGGCCCCAGCCAGTGACTAAGCTCCCACCACCTGCTTGTGCATTCTCCACCAGGATGGGGGAGAGAAATGGAAATTCGAGAGCCAGAAAGACTTGTGGGACAGCCTGGAATGGACTGCCTAGGCAAGGAGACAAGAACCTCTCACTCCTCATCTAGAAGAGGAATGAAAATGCAAGTAATAGAATCACAGAATCAACCAGGTTGGAAGAGACCTCCAAGCTCATCCAGCCCAACCTAGCACCCAGCCCTAGACAATCAACCAGACCATGGCACTAAGAGCCTCATCCAGGCTTTGCTTCAACACCTCCAGGGACAGCAACTGCACCACCTCCCTGGGCAGCCCATTCCAATGCCAATCACTCTCTCTGCCAACAACTTCCTCCTCACATCCAGCCTAGACCCTCCCTGCCACAACTTGAGACTGTGTCCCCTTGTTCTGTTGCTGCTTGCTTGGCAGAAGAGCCCAACCCCACCTGGCTACAGCCTCCCTTCAGGGAGTTGTAGACAGCAAATCCTGACCAACACTGACATGAACCCCTCCTATGCAGCACCTACAGGAAGGAAATGTCATGATCTGAACTCCACCTGTGTGTGCAGGGCATGTGCAAGCTTGCTACAAGGCCCTCCAAGTTTATGTCCCCAGAAGGAAGGAAAGAATCCGATTACAGAATCACAGAATTATTGAGGCTGGAATAAACCTCTGAGATCATCATGTGCAGCCTATGACCTAACACCACCACATCTACCACACCACTAAGTGCCACATCCAATCTTTCCTTAAACACCTCCAGGGATGGCAACTCCACCACCTCACTGGGCAATCCATTCCAGTGGATCCAGAATAATTAGGGATGATTTCTTGGGATATCTTGCTGAGGGCGCAGTCCCCATCAGATGGCCACATTTTTAATGAGTGGAGATGACATCTGAACAGGTCTAAAACGGGATAGAAATCCTGGCTTGTGTAAGCCATGGTGTGGCTAGGAGGACAAGCACAGGGATCATCCCCCTGTACCGCGCACTAGTGAGGCTGCACATCAAATACTGGGTTCAGTTTTGGCTCCCTCACTTCAAGAAGAACATGGAGGTGCTAGAACATGTTCAATGAGCAGGGTAAGTTGAAGGGTCTAGAGCACAAGTCCTGTGAGGAGTGGCTGAGGGAACTGAGGCTGTTGAGCCTGGAGAACAGAAGGCTCAGAAGAGATTTTCTTGCTCTCTACAACTCCCTTAAAGGAAGCTGGAGAAAAGTTGGGCTTTGCCCAAGGAACAAGCAATAGGACAAAAGGAAATGGCCTCAGGTTGTGCCTGGAGAGGTTTGGGTTGGACATAAGGAACAATTTCTTCCCCAAGAGTGTTGTCAAGGCCTGCAACAGGCTGCCAGGGCTGGACATGGAGTCCCCATCTCTGAGGAGTTTAAAAGGTGTGTAGATGTTGTGCTGAGACATGGTCTAGTGGTGAGCTGGCACAGCGCTGGATTTACAGTTGAACTTAATGATCTTAAAGGTCTCTTCCAACCAAAACGATTGCATGACTCTGACTGCAGAGCATGAAACCTGTCCTAGAAAGCACTTCTATCTACTGAGAAAGCAAGAGAGCCACCTGGGGTGGAGGCAGAGGGAGCAGCACAGAGCCACACCAGCGTGGCCTCTGCATGACAAACAGGTGCCAGGGCAGAGGAAGCTGTGGGAGGACATGGGAGGGGTAGCAGTGGCTCTGCAGCTGTGAGATGTGAAGCAGGACAGCCCAGAGGCAGTGGCTGCTAGCAGGTATGCTCAGGGATGTCTCCCAAGGCTGGATGCAGCAATGACGTTGAGGAGGGCTCATAAATCATTCTTGCAACCTTCTTTCTCCTACAGCTGAAGGCAAGGGGAGTAAAGGAAGGAATGAGGCAAGGTTCAATAAATACTGGAGTTGAGGCTGCTCTCGTGGTTTTTGAAGCTGTTAACATTCAACATGAAGCAAAAGAAGGCCAAATGCAAGGTCCTGCACCTGGGTCAAGGCAACCCTTGGTATCGATCCAGGCTGGGGGATGAAGGGATGGAGAGCAGCCTTGCAGAGAAGGACCTGGGGGTGCTGGTGGGTGAAAAGCTGGACAGGAACTGGCAATATGTACTTGCAGCACAGAACCAAACTGTCTCCCAGGCTGCATCCAAAGCAGTGTGGCCAGCAGGTGGAGGGAGAGGATTCTGCCCCTCTGTTCTGGTGAGACCCCACCTGCAGTGCTGTGTTCAGCTCTGGAGTCCCTAGCAGAGACAGAGACCTGTTAGAGAGGGTCCAGAGAAGGCCACAACAGTGATGTGAGGTCTTGAATCCTTCTGCTGTGAGGACAGGCTGAGAGAGTAGGGGGTGTGGTTGTGGAGATGAGAAGGGAGAAGTTACTGTGGCCTTTCAGAACTAAAAAGGATCCATCAGAAAGCTGGGGACAGACATTTTAGTAGGGCCTGTTGTGACAGGACAAGGGGTGATGGCTTTAAACTAAAAGAGGGGAGATTCAGACTAGTTTGAAGGAAGAAATTGTTTATGCTGAGTGTGGTGAGACACTGGCACAGGTTTCCCAGAGGGGTGGCAAATGTCCCAGCTCTGGAAACATTCCAGGTCGAATTCAACATGGCTTCGAGCAACCAGTGTTAGCTGAAGAGGTCCCTGTTGACTGCAGTGGGGCAGGATTAGATGACCTTTAAAGGTCCCATCCCACCCAAACCATACTTAAATTTGATGATTCCATGGAAATGAGAGTTTGCTCTGGCATAGGCCTGCAGAACTGACTTTGACAGGCTGGATGAGTGGGCAGAGGCCAAGGGGATGAGATTTAACAAGGACAAGCGCAGGGTTCTGCACTTTGGCCACAATAACCCCAAGTAGCTCTACAGGCTGGGGACAGAGTGGCTGAGAGCAGCCAGGGAGAAAGGGACCTAGAGGTACAGGTAGAGAGTAGCCAAACATGAGCCAGCAGTGTGCCCAGAAGAGCCAATGGCATCCTGGCCTTGGCCTGTATCAGGGACAGTGTGGCCAGTAGAACAAGGGAGATTCTTCTGCCCCTGGACTCAGCACTGCTCAGGCCACACCTTGAGTGCTGTGTCCAGTTCTGGGCCCCTCAATTCAAGAGAGATGTTGAGGTGCTCGAAGATGTCCAGAGAAGGGCAACAAAGCTGGTGAGGGGCCTGGAGCACAGCCCTGTGAGGAGAGGCTGAGGGAGCTGGGGGTGTGCAGCCTGCAGAAGAGGAGGCTCAGGGCTGACCTCATTGCTGTCTACAACTCCCTGAAGGGAGGCTGTAGCCAGGTGGTGTTGGTCTGTTTTCCCAGGCAAACAGCAACAGAACAAGGGGACAGAGTCTCAAGTTGTGTCAGGGGAGGTCTAGGCTGGATGTTAGGAGGAAGTTGTTGTCAGAGAGAGTGATTGGCATTGGAATGGGCTGCCCAGGGAGGTGGTGGAGTTGCTGTGCCTGGAAGTGTTGAAGCAAAGCCTGGCTGAGGCACTTAGTGCCATGGTCTGGTTGATTGTCTAGGGCTGGGTGCTAGGTTGGACTGGCTGAGCTTGGAGGTCTCTTCCAACCTGGTTGATTCTATGAGTCTAAGAGCACTGCAAAGAGGATGCTCGGTGCTGGCTGATTTTTCCTCACACACATTTACTCCAATTACCCTGTGATAACAACTGGAATGCTGCTGAGCCGGTTCGGTGTCAGACCCTTCAGTGTCGTCCTCACAGCTTTCACAGAGGGATCAGATGGGTGCTACAAGCACAACAACTGTGGCAGCCTGTGAGACAAATCCTATTTCCCTGGGACAGCACCGGAATGGTTCTCCCTGCTTCTGCTCAGCAGCTCCTTGTGCAATTCAGTATTAAGACTGCAGCCCCTGAGGCTTAGTTTCCCTGTGAGACACTGCTCTACAATTTGAGTCTCTGCTGCCATTTTTGCTTTTTTGCAGTTTAACATTATTTATGTTAAGCACAGAGTCATGGAATCGCAGAACTGTTTTGTTGTGTGCTAGTTTGAAGCTAGCTAGAATCTTTTGGTGAGAAAATCTATATTACAGGCTGTGAGAAACAATGGTGATGTCTACTTCACTCATAGGCTTGCTGAGAGCTATAAGAACAAGACTGTAAATATAGGTAAGACATTTGGTCACTGCCTGAGTTTTGAGCTGCATTCTCTCTCTCTTACCTAACCTGATTAATCCACTTGCTTCCTAACCCCCCTGGCCAACCCTCCATTCTTCCTTGGGCACAAGGCAATGTCTGGGGTAAGGTAGTGAAGGGTGGGAGAAGGTAGAAGGGCTGTTGGGAGCCCCTCCTGGGGACTCAGGTGTCTGGGAGGGCTGTTGTGTTTCTGTATTACCTTTAACCTTGTATATCTCTGTCTATAACTGTATAGACTGTAAATATCTGCTTGTACATTGTGCTAAGCTGTAAACCAGCAATAGAACAAGGGGACACAGTCTCAAGCTGTGCCAGGGGAAGCATAGGCTGGATGTTAGGAAGAAGTTCTTCAGAGAGAGAGTGATTTGCCATTGGAATGGGCTGCCCAGGGAGGTGGTGGAGTCACTGTCCCTGGGGGTGTTCAAGAAAAGACTGGATGAGGCACTTAGTGCCATGGTCTAATTGACTGGATAGGGCTGGGTGCTAGGTTGGACTGGATGATCTTGGAGGTCTCTTCCAACCTGGTTGATTCTATGAAATATAAAGCTTGATTCAATTTCCAGACCTGCTGAGTCTAGTCTGGGTGATTTCCAAAGGCGGGGGGACGGGGAACACCCAAACCATCACAGGTTGGAACAGACCTTTAAGATCATCAAGTCCAACCATTAACCTAGCACTGCCAGGTCACCACTAAACCACGTCCCTCAGCCCCCACTTCTGCAAGATGTGATGTACCAGAAATGGTGGAGGAGAATGCCTTCAGTGCTGCAAACAGAACTGCTGCTGCTGCTGCAGCCTGAATAATTCCAGTTTGATCGAAGTCTGCGCTAAAAATAATTCAACCTCCTCCCTGCAAATGCTCTTGGAGGAAAATATTCAAACAAAAAAATATAAGGTCGTTAACTCAGAGGCCCTTCCAATTGCTCCTCCTAACCTTATTCTTGTAGCACAATTGAATTTGACTGTCCTCCGTGGCACATCAGCCAGGGCTACTGGCTCCAAAAGGCCCCGCGCTGCCTGCTGCTCTTCTCCAAGAGCAACCACGCCAAGGAATACATCAAAGGCTCATTAACCAAGAGGGCTAATGACCTTTTGGGGAGGAGAACACAATCCTCCGGCTGAGAAAGAAGGCGTAGCTGTCTGCATGGCAATGGCAGGCCAGAGGAGCTATGCCTGCTCTCCCAGACCTCCTGCTCCCCCCTACTTCCCCTGGTCTCCCTGTTTTCTCCTGCTCCCTCCCAATTTCTCCACTCTCCCAAGTCTCACTGGTGTGGGGCAGCAGCCAGCTTGCTTGAACAAGGAACTGCATCCCACTGCAGACTGTACCAGAGAATAGAATCATAGAATCAGTCAGGGTTGGAAAGGACCACAAGGATCAGCCAGTTCCAACCCCCCTGCCATGCCCAGGGACACCCTACCCTAGAGCAGGCTGCACACAGCCTCAGCCAGCCTGGCCTTAAACACCTCCAGCCATGGGGCCTCAACCACCTCCCTGGGCAACCCATTCCAGCCTCTCACCACTCTCATGCTCAACAACTTCCTCCTCACCTCCAGCCTGACTCTCCCCACCTCCAGCTTTGCTCCATTCCCCCCAGTCCTGGCACTCCCTGACAGCCTCAAAAGTCCCTCCCCAGCTTTTTTGTAGCCCCCTTCAGATCCTGGAAGGCCACAAGAAGGTCACCTGGGAGCCTCCTCTTCTGCAGACTGCACAGCCCCAACTCTTTCAGTCTGTGCTCACAGCAGAGCTGCTGCAGCCCTCTGAGCATCCCCATGGCCTGAAGAGCACACCACAAGGAAAGGGCTCCGAGTGTGCTGCTGGCACCCCAACATCTATCCATGTACACAAGGTTGTGATCAGCAGGGCAGAGCCTAGTTCACAGGATCACAGGATGTTAGGGGTTGGAAGGGACCCAAAGAGATCATCGAGTCCAACCCCCCTGCCAGAGCAGGACAATCCTATCTTACACAGGTCACAGAGGAACATATCCAGACAGGCCTTGAAAGTCTCCAGAGGAGACACAACCTCTCTGGGGAGCCTGTGCCAGTGCTCTGTGATCCTTACAGCAAAGAAGTTCCCCCTTGTGTTGAGGCAGAACCTCTTTTGCTGCAGCTTACACCCGTAAGTTGGAGGCTTGTAGCTCACATTGTTAGCCAGAGGTCAGAACTGGGTCCAGTTTTATTAACTATCTTCATCAGTGATCTGGACCAAGGGACAGAGTGGACCCTCAGCCAGTTTGCTGATGGTACCAAACTGGGAGGAGTGGCTGTGTCAGGCTGTGCTGCCATTCAACAAGACCTAGGCAGAAGAGTTGGATGGAGAGAAACCTGATGAAGGTCAAAAAGGGCAAGTGTAGAGTCCTGAGTCTGGGGAAGAAAGGCCCCCTGCACCAGGACAGTGTAGGGGTTGCTCTGCTGGAAAGCAGCTCTGTGGGAGAAGGAGCTGGGAGTGCTGGGGGACAAAAAAAAAAAAAAAATCACCATCAACCAGCAATGTGGCCTTGTGGCCAAGACCACCAATGGCCTCCTGGGGTACATTAAGAAGAGTGGAGTCAGCAGGTCAAGAGAGGTTCTCATTCTCCTCTATCCTGCCTTAGTGAGGCCATGTCTAGAGTCTTGAGTCCAGTTCAAGAGAGACAGGGAACTACTAGAGAGAGTCCAGCAGAGGCTACAAAGATGCTGAGGGGACTGGAGCACCTCTCTGAGGAGAAGCTGAGAGACCTGGGGCTGTTTAGCCAGAAGAAGTGCAGACTGAGAAGGAATCTTCTCAGTGCTGATCAACAGCTAAGGAGCTGGGGGAAGGCATCAAGAGGATGGGGCCAGACTGTTTTCAGTGGTGCCCAGCAACAGGCACTAACTGAAACTCAGGAGATTCTACCTGAACACGAGGAGAAAATTCTTTCCTGTGTGAGTGTGCCAGAGCCCTGCACCAGGCTGCCCAGAGAGGTTGTGGAGTCTCCTCTGGAGAGATTCCAAATCTTCTTGGATCTGATCCTGGGCAACCTGCTGTGAGTGGCCCTGCTTTGGCTGGGTGGTTGGACTGGATGATCTCCAGAGGTCCCTTTCAACCCCTGGGTTTCTGTATATAAAATAAACATACATGTATATAAAGAGGATGTGTGGAGAGGAAGGTACCACAAATGCACCAACACCAATCTTCTAACTAGGGACTCCGTGGTTTAGACCCAGCTGATGCTGGGTGTTTTGGTGATGCCAGCCCAGCGATGCCAACCCAGTGGTGCAAGGCAGAGGCCAGGCAGAGTTGATGGGATTAGCAGATAGCACATTGCACTGAAAGGTTTGTGTTTAATTGTTCAGAATGACATAATTAGATTAGATACAGAAATCCACCCAGAGATGCTGAGTGGGTTGCAATGCAGGCATGGGCAAGGAGGCAGAGCACACCAGGAGGGCATGAGGAAGGAAGGAGAGGGGCCAAGCCTGTGCCATCACCAAGCAGTCCTTGGCTTAAATCATTGCATTAATTAACAGCAGGTTTGATTGTGAAGATGGTGGCTCTTCCCTCCTCAACAACTGCTCTCCTCTAGGACATGCTCCAGGACCTCAATGTCCTTCTTAGTGCCATGGTCTAGTTGATTGGACAGGGCTGGGTGCTAGGTTGGACTGGATGAGCTTTGAGGTCTCTTCCAACCTGCCTGATTCTATGATTCTTGTAACAAGGGTCCCAAACTGAACTCAGTATTCAATGACTTTAGTGACTCCACTAAAGAGACCAAACCAGCACCTGTGGATGATGTTGGAGCGACCACCAATTCTCTTCCTACCTAACTGGGGGGCCACCAGGCCCCCCAGCCTTTGTCCACACCCATTCACCCAGTGTACACCTTGAGGACTCACCAGCGATGAACAGGAGGATCTCTCTGCCCAGTTGGGCACAGCTTTAGGGTTCTGCCTCTCCTGGAGCCAATTAAAAAGGGGAGTGGGCAGGGAGGACAAAGTGGCCACACCTGGGGTGGGAGGAGACTCTAACAGAGCCCAGGTGCTCTGGGATTAGGGGGGAAAAAGGGGCAAAATGGGGCAGGTGGGGTGGAAACAGAGCAGATATGGTGTTGCAGTGTGATCTAGTATAGGTGATCCTGCTCTGGCAGGGGAGTTGGACTGGATGAGCTTTTGAGATCTCTTTCAGGCCCTAACATTCTGTGGCTGCAGCTCCAGCATTGCCCTGGGCTGGTGGCTAAGGACAGGTCGGTGGAACCCCATACTGCAGGGCTGCCACACAGCTACGGTTCTTAGTGCTAAATTAAACCCCTGTTGCTCCAGTCCCCAAATCCTGCCCTGAGGCCAGGACTCACACAATTGTCCCCATATAGGCAGTGCCCAGGAACTGGCATAAACCTCTGTCAGAGCCAGCAGCAGATCCTGAGGCAGTTGATCAGGCCACAGTGCATCGTCTTGCCAAGCTGGGAGACACTGAGCCTCAGCACTACTCCCCTGCTGTTCTGGCAACCACTGTGTATTGCTCAGCTCTTTCTGCAAGCTGCTTTTTCAGCTCTAATTTTACTGCACAGATAACCCAGGACTTCAGGACAACTCTTTCATGCAGCTTCCCTGACACTCTGTTGTGTGCTCTTTTCACAGGATTTCAGAATCGTTTTGGTTGGAAGTGACCTTTGACATCACCAAGTCCAACCATTAGCCCAGCCCTGACAGGGCACCACTAAACCATGTCCCTCAGCACCACATCTACACGGCTTGTACCCCTCCAGGAATGGGAAATCCACTACTTCCCTGCACAGCCTGTTCCAAACATTGATGGCCCTTTTCATGAAGAAATTGTTCCTCATGTCCAACCTAAACCTTGACTGGTGCAACTTGAGGCTGTTTTCTCTTGTCCTGTCACTTGTTCCTTGGGAGAAGAGACTGATCCCCACCTTTCAGGGAGTTGTAAGGTGCAAGAAAGTTTCCACTGAGTCTCCTTCTCTCCAGGCTCAACAACACTCAACAATGAGTCTCATGGTCTAGTTGACTGGATAGGGCTGGGTGATAGGTTGGACTGGATGATCTTGGAGATCTCTTCCAACCTGATTGATTCTATGATTCTATGATGTCAGAGGTGACCTCATTGCTGTCTACAACTACCTGAAGGGAGGCTGTAGCCAGGTGGGGTTGGTCTCTTTTCCCAGGCAAGCAGCAACAGAAGAAGGGGACACAGTCTCAAGTTGTGCCAGGGAAGGTTCAGGATGGATGTTAGGAGGAAGTTGTTGGCAGAGAGAGTGATTGACATTGGAATGGGCTGCCCAGGGAGGTGGTGGAGTCACTGTCCCTGGAGGTGTTGAAGCAAAGCCTGGCTGAGGCTCTTAGTGCCATGGTCTGGTTGATTGGCCAGGGCTGGGTGCTAGGTTGGACTGGATGAGCTTGGAGGTCTCTTTCGACCTCGTTGATTCTATGATTCTAAGATTCTAAGGACAGGCCCTAACACTTACCCTTGCTGAACTTCATGGTTCCCCTCTGCCCAACTCTGCAGCCTGTCCAGGCCTCACCAAAAGGCAGCACAGCCTGACAGGGTGTCTGCCACTCCTCTCAGTTTGGTACCATCAGTAAACTGGCTGAGGGTCCACTTTGTCCCTTTATCCAGGTCATGAATGAAGAAGCTGGATGAGGCACTTATAGCCATGGTCTAGTTGATTGGACAGGGCTGGGTGCTAGGTTGGACTGGATGAGCTTGGAGGTCTCCTCCAACCTGGCTGATTCTATGATTCTAAGCTGGACAAGACTTGACCCAGCTCTGGCCCCTGGGGAACACCACAAGCTGCAGGCCTTCAACTAGACTCAGCCCTACTGGTCTCAACTCTGAACTCTGTCCTTTAGTCAGTTCTCAGTCCACCTCACCCTCCCCTCATCTGACCCATACTTCCTAAGCACCTCCCTGCACTTTGCTATTGTTTGGCCTTGATAAATAAACTAAGCAAAGCCTCGTGGTGCTGGCTGCCGAGGAGCCTGGCCACTGCCCCGAGACCCCTCCAGAACCAGGTCTGCTCCATCCCCAGCTCTGCTGAGTGCCAAAGAGCTGTTTGAACTACTCCATTCATGCAACACTGTTTGTTTTCATTCCTCTCTCTCCCCCCCAGCTGTGGGATACAGAGCAGGGATCAGGAAACAATAAAATCTTGGTTACCACACAGAATGCCTCCTTTTTCCTCGCTCCTTTCAAAGCCTGACATTTTTGCTTTCATCCGCCATTTCCACAGTCCAGGGGCATGTGTTGCCTCTCCTTCCAACAGGGCCTCATCTGGGGATGCCAAAACTGCACTCAATATGTCCCACGTCGCTCCCCTCCCTGCATCCAGCATCGCTCCCTCCCTTCCAGCCGTTCCCAGGACTCTGATGGTTTCAATTCCCACCTGATTCCCTGACTGACTTGGATTACAAAGGCTAAAAGCCAGCGTTATCTTTCAGAATGATCCCAGTTTTCAGCCTTCTCAGTTGCCACTTTTATCCCTTTAGCTCATCAGCAACACTAACATGGCTCAAAAGCTCTCCACCATGTCTCCAGGGGCGAGCAGGAGGGGTGGAAGAGTTGCCCCAGCTCCATCTTGCAGCATCAGCCTGGTGGGGTCTGTAATGGACCGAAGCGAAATGTCTTAATTCTGGAAGAATCCAGACAAACCACCAGAGCCACTGTTTGTGGTTGTTCCATTCTCCAGACACTGCTTGGGGACAAGTGAAGTGCCTCAGGTTTGATTTCCCTGCCATTAAAACAACAGCTAGAAATGTCCTCCCAAGCTGAGAAGGTGAATCTGCACTATCAGAGGTGGAAGGGCCACCTGAAACTCTTTCACCTAGGCAATGAAGCTGGTGAAGGCTCTAGAGTGTGTCTCATGAGGAGAGGCTGAGGGAACTGGGATTGTTGAGCCTGGAGAAAAGGAGACTCAGCAGAGACCTTCTTGCTCTCTACAACTACCTGAAGGGAGGCTGTAGCCAGGTGGGGTTGGTCTCTTCTGCCAGGCAACCAGCAACAGAACAAGGGGACACAGCCTCAAGCTGTGGCAGGGGAAGTCTAGGCTGGATGTTAGGAGGAAGTTGTTGGCAGAGAGAGTGATTGGCATTGGAATGGGCTGCCCAGGGAGGTGGAGTTGCCATCCCTGGAGGTGCTGAAGCAAAGCCTGGCTGAGGCACTTAGTGCCATGGTCTAGGTGATTGGCCAGGGCTGGGTGCTAGGTTGGAGTGGATGATCTTGCAGGTCTCTTCCAACCTGGTTGATTCTATGATTCTAATTTCCTGAAAGGAAGACAGAATGAGGTGGGGGCAGCCTCTTCTCCTAGGGCAAGTGACAGGACAAGAGGAAATGGCCTCAAACTGCACCAAGGGAGGTTTAGGTTGGACGTGAGGAACAAATTCTTCATGGAAAGGATCACCAAGGCCTGGAGGCTGTCCAGGGCAGTGGTGGAGTCCCTGTCCCTGGAGGGATTTAAAAGCTACGTAGCTGTGGTGCTGAGGGACATGGTTTAGTGGAGACCTGACAGTGCTGGGTTAATGGTTGCATGCAATGATTTTAAAGGTCTCTTCCAGCCAAAACACTTCTGTGATTCCATGATTCTACCATGGCAGCAGTGTAATGAGAGCACAGCCATCACTGCTGTTCAGACAGGGGAGAGAAGACATCACCTCCCTCAAAACATTAAGAAGCTTGTACTGGGAACATATGCTCAGCAAAGCAGGTTGTAGTGAGACTATCTCTTGCAACTCCAGCTCCACACCAACTTCTCCATGGACAAACAGCCTGGTCTAGGTGTTTCTGGTCACCTGTTGTTACCTATGAGTGGGTGGCTACAGATGAGTTCATCTGTTCCCATAATGGGAAATGGGTGACCACTAAGCAGCATGAGGGAAAAAGTCTAGAGGTGGCAATGATCAGTGTGTCATAGCACAGCGCTCATCTCTGACACCTCGGCAGGGCCTGATGCAGCAGGACAAGGACAAATATAAGCACAAATCCAGGCTGGGCAGTGAGTGGCTGCAAAGAAGCCATGAGGAGAGGGACTTGGGGGTGCTGGTGGACAAGCACAACAGGAACAAGCAGTGTGCACTTACAGCCCAGAAAGCCAAGCAGAGCCTGGGTTGCATCAGGAGAAGTGTGGCCAGCAGGGCCAGGGAGGTGATTCTCCCCCTCT
>WAAF01004552.1:142708-170211 GCA_013400475.1 Tricholaema leucomelas
TTGCTGTCTACAAGTACCTGAAGGGAGGCTGTAGCCAGTTGGGGTTGGGCTCTTCTGCCAGGCAACCAGCAACAGAAGAAGGAGACACAGTCTCAAGTTGTGGCAGGGGAGGTCTAGGCTGGATGTGAGGAGGAAGTTGTTGGCAGAGAGAGTGATTGGCATTGGAATGGGCTGCCCAGGGAGGTGGTGGAGTTGCCAACCGTGGAGCTGTTGAAGCAAAGCCTGGATGGGGCACTTATTGCCATGGTATGGTTGATTGTCTAGGGCTGGGTGCTAGGTTGGACTGGATGAGCTTGGAGGTCTCTTCCAACCTGCTTGATTCTATAATTCTAGATGCCCCAACCGTGGAATCAGTCCAGGTCATGTTGGACAGGGCTCTGAGCAACCTGGTCTAGATGATGTCCCTGCTCACTGCAGAGAGAAGGGATTAGATTACCTTTAGGGTCTCTTCCCACCCAAATCACTTTGTGATTGATTCAATGATTCTATGAAGTGTAAAAGCAACGAAGGTCTTAAGTTTTTTTTGCAGGACCTTACAAAATATGGCTCAAGGTTTGAGTGTGTTGGAAAAAAGGAGAGGAAGCCAATGAAGACAGAATGTGGGTGTGGACAGAGGACTAGGGAAAACATTTAAATTCTTCATGGCTTCCCTCATTTCCTGGAACACTCTCCCATTAGTTTATGCAGTCCTCCAGGACACTGTAGCCTGTGCTTAGGAAGTTCTGCCCTGGTGATGCACACTGCCAAGGCAGGTGTTGCTGTAGTAGAGTCTTGTTGGTGTGCCATGGAAAAGGCCAAAACGTGGGTGATTAATTGAGAAACATAGGCTGGAGCCACACACCCATGTCCCAGTGCTGGCCTTGGAACAGAGGCACTGGGGCCAGCATGAGCACAGAGCAGAAAGCCTATGGAACATGCTGCTTGCAGGGCAGGGACAAGGAGCTGCCTGGAATGTGAGGAAATCATGTGCTATTTATGAGAGATGAGCACTCAGCCTGCAACCAACAGTGCTGACAAGCTGCAGAGACTCTCCAGGAGCTGAACTGGGAAGGTCACCGACTTGGGCTTGGCCAAGCCATGAATTAATGAAACAGGACCCCACTTTGGCCAGATGTTGTCAGCTGAATCTCAGAATCCCAGCACGACAGGGGCTGTAAGGGATCTCTGGGGGTCATCTAGTCCAACCTCCCTGCTATAGCAGGGTCACCCACAGCAGGCTGCCCAGGACTGCAGTGTCTGGATGGGTTTGAAATCTTTCCAGAGGAGACTCCACTACCTCTCTAGGCAAGTCTCTGTTTCTCTTAAACTGGGGAGCACAGAACTGGGCACAGTACTCCAGAGGTGACCTCACTAAGGAAGAGTAGAGGAGAAGGAGAGTCCCCTGACCTGGTCCAGGGTAAATGACATCAGTTCTCCCTCCCTCTACTGTGCTCTGCTGAGACCCCACCTGGAGTACTGCATCCAGGTCTGAAGCCCCTGTTCCAAGAGGGACGTGGAGATGCTGGAGTGTGTCCAGAGAAGGCCTATGAGGATGATCAGCATCTCCACATCCCTCTTGGAATAAGGGCTCCAGAACTGGATGCAGTACTCCAGGTGTGGTCTCAGCAGAGCACAGTAGAGGGGGAGAATCACCTCCCTGGCCCTGCTGGCCACACTTCTCCTGATGCAGCCCAGGCTCTGCTTGGCTTTCTGGGCTGCAAGTGCACACTGCTGGCTCCTGTTGAGCTTCTCCTCCACCAGCATCCCCAAGTCCCTCTCCTCAGGGCTGCTCTCCAGCCACTCACTGCCCAGCCTGCATTTGTGCTTGGCATTGCCTCCACCCAGTTGCAGGACCTTGCACTTGGTCTTGTTGAACCTCCTGAGGTTGGCTTGTGCCCACCTCTGCAGCCTGTCCAGGTCCCTCTGGATGGATCCCTGCCCTCCAGCCTGTATGCTGCACCACCAGTCTCTGGTCTTCTTCACCAGAAGACACAATTGTTAACTGTTGGTGATTATAAAGACAGGAAAGCATTAAGAAAGGATACTTAGGAAGACACATCTTTCACTGCCCACAGAGCAGGACAGTAAAATCACTCTTAAGGAGGGCACAGAACCATATTTTACTCTCAATGACCTTAAACCTCGCCACCCAAAGACATAAAAAACCTTAGATGGTTTGATTGATGTATCTAAATATTTTCTCTGAGTAGCTGCAGGGCAGTTAAAGTCGATGGAAAGATGAGGGTTTTGATAAGAAGGGTAGAAGGCAGCGAGGAGCACAGTCTGAGGAAATCATATCTCACCGTTGACGTAAGGCTGTGAATTTCTGTAGGAACTGA
This sequence comes from Tricholaema leucomelas, assembly GCA_013400475.1. Lineage (NCBI taxonomy): Eukaryota > Metazoa > Chordata > Aves > Piciformes > Lybiidae > Tricholaema lacrymosa > Tricholaema leucomelas. The sequence goes on from WAAF01004552.1 coordinate 145,027, forward strand.
TCAAAGTGCACTTTCTCAACCCATTTCAGGAAGACCATGCTGACAAATAAATATTTGCTTTGGGGCTGAGAGAATTTGTTGTGCTAGGAGGGAGTTAGGCACAAAGTGAAAGGCTCTCAGTGCCCTTAACTAGTAATTGCCGTGCCGTTTGAAGCCAGGGCCTTACATCTTTTCACTGGTAAGCAGCAGCTGGTTGGTTACTTGGCAACTTCCACTGCTTCTCTGAAGTGGGCTACCTATAAAATTATCCAGGATTCGTCATCCCTTTTTAACATACTTGGCTCTGAGAAGGAGCAAAAACAAATGCAGATGAGTCGCCTGCGAGGCTTGTCACGTAAGGATGCTGCAAATACCTTACGAATCAATTACCTTACCCATCAAATGATCTGCATGTGGAGCTCCTCCTCAGTGTGGGCCTCCACAAGCAATGGCCTACACACAAAAAAGCGTATGGAGATGACAGAGGAAAGAGGCAGTGAAGCTGCCTCATCGCACTGTGCCTGCAGAACGAACCTTCCTCCTCCACCTCCTCCTGTCCGGCAGTATTAGTGATGCTTGTAGGCTGGGTGGGCAGCATCTCAGAGGAAGAGAGTAATGCTTAATAACCTCCCCAGAGTGCCACTTGGGGAGGCTGGCTTTCATGATGGGTATTTGGGCACCTCTCACCCAAAAGATGGGAGGAATCATAGAAAATTTTGGGTGGGAAGGCACCTTTAAAGGTCGTCTAGTGCAACATTCCCTGCAGTCAGCAGGGACATCTTCAACTAGAGCTGGTTGCTCAGAGCCCTGTCCAGTCTGACCTGCTACATTTTCAGGGATTGGATTTCTAGAACAGAATCATGGAATGACAGAATCATAGAATCATAGAATCAACCAGGTTGGAAGAGCCCTCTAAGCTCATCCAGTCCAACCTAGCACCCAGTCCTGGCCAATCAACCAGACCATGGCACTAAGTGCCTCAGCCAGGCTTTGCTTGAACGCCTTCAGGGACAGCAACTCCACCACCTCCCTGGGCAGCCCATTCCAATGCCAATCACTCTCTCTGCCAACAACTTCCTCCTAACATCCAGCCTAGACCTCCCCTGCCACAGCTTGAGACTGTGTCCCCTTCTTCTGTTGCTGCTTGCCTGGCAGTACTTCAGGTAGAGTCTCAGCAGAGCACAGTAGAGGGGAGAATTGCCTCCCTGGCCCTGCTGGCCACACTTCTTCTGATGCAGCCCAGGCTCTGGTTGGCTTTCTGGGCTGCAAATGCACATTGCTGGCTCCTGTTGAGCTTCTTGTCCAGCAGCACCCCCATGTCCCTCTCCTGAGGGCTGCTCTCCAGCCACTCACTGCCCAGCCTGCATTTGTGTGTGGATTGCCTCGACCCAGCTGCAGGACCTTGCTCTTGGTCTTGTTGAGCCTCCCGAGCTTGGCTTGTGCCCACCTCTGCAGCCTGTCCAGGTCCCTCTGGATGGATCCCTGCCCTCCAGCCTGTCTGCTGCACCACACAGCTTGGTGTGGTCAGCAAACTTGCTGAGGCTGCAGTCAATGCCTCTGTGCAATAAAGCCTGCCATTAGCTCCTCCCTACAGCAGTAAGCACATGCTGTCTGGCAACAAGTTCATGAGAGAAGCATCACTTAAGAGAAGATGACACACAAATGTGTATGGCAGGCACAGACAATGGCTTCTGCCCTTTCATGTCTGATGTCATGGATGGAGCAGTGAAATTTCTTCCATTTTCTGCTCCTTTCTTCTCAGATGATTCCCAGATCTAGGCTGGAATTCCCAGAGTTGCCAGTGGAGCAGCATGTGCCTTCACAAATGACACACCCTGATCATCTCTGCTGTATTGTGTGTTGCTCCCTATCAGTGGTGCAGCAGTTGCCTGTGATGCTGTGACAGCAACTGCTGCCTTGTCTAGCTGCAGGGTGGGTCAGCAGCAGAGGGCTGAAATGGCAGGCAGCACACATGGCCCATCCCATAAACACCAGCTCCTCAAAGACCTACCCTTGTTCCCTTGTTCCTTTTCCTAGGGAAACGCTGTGCTGGAAGCCTTGATGTTCACCACCACCATTTCATGCTGCTCTCTTGGTATCCTGCTGTCTGACCCAGCTGTCTCAGCTCCTCTGCATCCCTCATCAACATTGGCAGGGTTTTCATCCCAGAGACTCGCCATGCTCCAGTTGAAATCACAGAATCATCACATCACACACTAGCTTGAGTGGGAAGGGACCTTTAAAGGTCATCTAGTCCAACACCCCCTGCAGTCAGCAGGGACATCTGCAAGTAGAGCAGGTTGCTTACAGCCCTGCCCAACCCGACCTGGAATAGTTCCAGAAATTAGGCACCTCTCTGGGCAGCCTGGGACAGTGTCTCGCCAGCTTCAGCAGAAACATTTTCTTTCTTCAATCTAGTTTGAATCTTCCCTCTTTTAGTTTAAAACCATAACCCCTTGCCCTGTCACAACAGACCATGCAAAAAATTCTGTCCCCATCTTTCTGATAGAATCAACCAGGTTGGAAGAGACCTCCAAGATCATCCGCTCCAACCTAGCACCCAGCCCTGGCCAATCAACCAGACCATGGCACTAAGAGCCTCAGCCAGGCTTTGCCTCAACACCTCCAGGGACGGCGACTCCACCACCTCCCTGGGCAGCCCATTCCAATGCCAATCACTCTCTCTGCCAACAACTTCCTCCTGACATCCAGCCTAGACCTCCCCTGCCATAACTTGAGACTGTGTCCCCTTCTTCTGTTGGTGCTTGCCTGGCAGAAGAGACCAACCCCACCTGGCAACAGCCTCCCTTCAGGGAGTTGCAGACAGCAATGAGGTCACTCCTGAGCCTCCTCTTCTGCAGGCTGCACACCCCCAGCTCCCTCAGCCTCTCCTCACAGGGCTGTGCTCCAGGCCTTTCACCAGCTTTGTTGCCCTTCTCTGGACACCTTCCAGCACCTCAACATTAGATCCCTTTAAGGCCACAGTGAGGTCTCCTTGGAGCCTTCTCCAGGCTGAACAACCCCAAGTCTCTCAGCCTGTCCTCACAGCAGAGGGCTTCCAGCCCTCACATCATTATTGTGGCCTCCATGGGTCCCGCTCCAACAAGTTCATGTCTGTCATGTGTTGATGACCCCAGAGCTGGGCATGGCACTGCAGGTGGGGTCTCACCAGAGCACAGGAGCAGAATCCCCTCCATCCACCTGCTGGCCACACTGCTTTGGATGCAGCCCAAGACTTTCCAGGCCTGTCTGGATGTGTTCCTCTGTGATCTGTGCTAGATTGTGTCGTCCTGCTGTGGCAGGGGGATTGGACTGGATGATCTCCTTGGGTCCCTTCCAGCTCCTAACATCCTGTGATCCTGTGGCTGCTCTGATCACATGGAGAGCAGGAGTACCCAGCATCTGGATCTGCAACAATGTTCAGCAGGGTCCAACCTTGACATGTCTAGGTGCCAAGATGCACCTCACAACGACGCTACGCAGCTTACAAGACACAGATCTCCTGGAATTCTCCATTTTACACAGTCTGATGAAGTCATTGATGTTGTTAGAAGCACAGAATTAAAGTGCCAGTGATCTGGAGAACTGAAGCTGCCAGAAGCAAACGTGATGCTTGCAGCTGAGTTCAGACCATGGGGTTTGACCACACCATGGCTCCACCACTGCTCTGGGTTTTCACAGTCTCAGGAAGCTCCTGGGACTCAGATGTTTCTTAAATCAAGCACCTTCTTCAGTGAATTTAGAGCTTCAGAGAAAAGAAAATCAATATTCATGAGTGGGGTTTTGTCTAAACTACCTGGGACTTGACATCTTAAAGGTCTCTTCCAACCTAAATGACTCCAGCTAAGTTAAAACACTGAGATTTTCTATTTCTCTGTCTTAATTCCCCATGGATTTAAGCACATCTGCTTTAGGCCTGCAAAACCAGAGGGATATTTACAGCAGTCAGACTAAATCACAAATACAGCACAAGCCTTTCCCTCTAAACCCAATTTGGATTACACAACGATTTTAGTCGTTAGAACAACCTTCATTTCACTTGGATAAATAAAACCCTCACGAGGTCTCAGCCTGAAACCATCATGAAAGGCCACATCTCCAGCTGGAACAGATCTTTCATCCAGTCAGGCTCTTAGGTAAGACTATTTTGATCTGGCACTAGGGATAAATTGATTCCAGGTATGTTTCCTTTTAAGGTTTTCTGTAGCAGTGTGTAGCATTTACACCACTGTAAAGCATTTTGATGTTGTTGATGGCTCAGCTGGGTTGTCGTGGAGCAGTAGCCACCACTGTTCAGGAGGAAGTTATCACTGCAATGGCTACTGCAACATCTGAGCAAGTTTATATTTGATAGGCCTGGGTGAGAGGTTGGGCTGGATGATCTTGGAGGTCTCCTCCAATCTGGTTGATTCTATGATTCTATGTTGATGAGATAACTGAATGGGTAGATTCAGGGAGATCAGTGGATGGGATGTAGTCTACCTTGACACTAGCAAGGCCTTTGACATCATCTCCCACGATATGCTAGTGAGCAAGCTCAGGAAGAGTGGGATGGAAGAGCAGGCAGTGAGGTGTATTAAGAACTGGTTACAAGACAGAGTTCAAAGAGTGGTGATCAATGGTGCCAGATCCAGCTGGAGAGCTGTAACCAATGGAGTCCCCCAGGGATCAGTGCTGGGTCCAGTTCTGCTCAGCATCTTCATGGATGAAATTGATGAGGGGACAGACAGACAGAGTCTGCCCAGCAAGTTTGCTGCTGACACCAAACTGGGAGGCTTGGCTGATGCAGCTGAAGGCTGTGTGGCCATCCAGAGAGACCTGGACAGGCTGAGAGCTGGGCACACAGGAACCAAATGAGGTTCAACAAGGACAAGTGCAGAGTTCTGCACCTGGGCAGGAAGAATAAACTGCAGCAGTACAGGCTGGGAGGTGATCTGCTGGAGAGCAGCCCTGTGGAGAGGGACCTGGGAGTCATGTGGGATAACATCCATGGCACAGCAATGTGCCCTTGTGGCCAAGAAGGCAGTGGGATCTTTGGATGTATTAAGAAGAGTGTGTCCAGCAGATCAAGGGAGGTTCTCCTCCCCCTCTACTCTGCCCTGCTGAGACCTCATCTTGAATACTGTGTTCAGTTTGGGGCTGCCCAGTTGAAGAGGGACAGGGATCTGCTGGAGAGGGAACAGCGAAGGTCTATGAGGATGATGAGGGGACTGGAGCACTGCCTGAGGAGGAGAGGCTGAGGGACCTGGGGCTGTTTAGTCTGGAGAAGACTGAGAGGGGATTTAATCAATGATTATAAACATCTGAGTGCTGGGGGTCAGGAGTGGGGGGGACAGGCTCTGCTCACTGCTCCCTGGGATTGGACAAGGAGCAATGGGTGTAAGCTGCAGCACAGGAGGTTCCACCTCAACACAAGGGGGAACTTCTTTACTGTAAGGGTCCCAGAGCACTGGAACAGGCTGCCCAGAGAGGCTGTGGAGTCTCCTTCTCTGGAGACTTTCAAGGCCTGTCTGGATGTGTTCCTGTGTGACCTGAGCTAGATTGTGTGGTCCTGCTCTGGCAGGGGGGTTGGGCAGGGGGGTTGGACTGGATGATCTCCTTGGGTCCCTTCCAGCTCCTAATATCCTGTGATCCTGTGTGATCCTGTGATTATTTCCAGGGTCTTGAAATTCATAACATTTCTTTACTACTAGCCAGCACTGTGCCTGTGTTTTCTAGGTTTCTTCATCTTACCTCTAGCATGCTTCAAATTAGCTATAACTACAAAAGAATCCCAAACCAACAAAAATCCAACAACCAAAAAGCAAACTCAAACACACAGCTTTGAGGAGCATCACAAATGGTCCTGTTTGGCAATGAGCTCCACAGACAGCAAGAAGGACACCTAGCACATTACAATTAACCTCTGAACAAGCCACTCTGCAAAGACCTCTTCTTGGCTGCTCTAGCTGGGAGGCTTTTTAAGGATAACTGAGTTCAACACTCAGTTGACTCCTCCCCTCCACTCTGCCCTAGAGAGGTCATCTCTGGAGTACTTGGTCCAATTCTGGGCTCCCTGTTTAAGAGAGACAGGGATCTGCTGGAGAGAGTGCAGCAGAGGCTACAGATGCTGAAGGCACTGAAGCATCTCTCTGAAGAGGAAAAGTTGAGACCTGGAACTGTTTAGGCTGGAGAACAGCAAACCAAGAGGGGATCTTCTCCATGCTCATCAATAGCTAAAGTGCATGGGTCAAGAGGATGGGGCCAGACTCTTTTCAGTGGTGTCCAGTTGACAGGACAAGGGGCAACAGGCACAAACTGGAACCCAGGAGGTTCCATCTGAACACGAAGGAAAACTTCTTTTCCTCTGAAGGTGCTTTAACACTGCTGTGGAGTTGTACAGAGTTGTCCAAAGTTGCCTGGACACTGCAAACCTGGGCAATGTGTTGTGGGTGACCCTGCTTTAGCAGGGAGGTTGGACTAGACATCCCCAGAGGTCTCCACCAACTCACACCACGATGGGATTTTGTGACACCAATGTGACAACAGCAAGGCAGACACCAAACCACAGATCCTTCCTGTAGGTCTTAGGTGCTCCTCAAAACCAGGCTCGCTGTTGTCCAGCTCACTGTGGTAGGTTATTAGGCTGGACTTCAGGGACATGATTACTAGTTTGAGACAGTGCATGGTGTGGACAATTCTGGGATTGTGTCTTCTTGTACACCTCTTCCATTTACTCAGAGCTGGAGTGCAAAACTGTACTTGTGGGCCAGGGAAATACAAATTGGAGAGAGGCCAATAACCCAGAAGAAAAAAAAAGTGACTTCAAAAAGAGAAAATTTTACAGCACAGTTAGTAAAAGAGTGATTTATGCTCAAAGGGATCATTTTGTTGTTTCAGACCATACCTAAACCCTTGTGCTGCATGTAACATGCTTTAACAAGATGTTTCAGAACTCCCTTTGAAAAGAGACAACTCTTAGAAAGAGATGAGGTGGAAAAAAGGATAGCTCCTTACAAAGGAAAGGGCCAAAATGCAGCAAGAAAGTCTGTGTAACAGATGATGAAATGAGCCCCAAATCACTGCCATCTGTTAACAGCTTATGCCCAGCAAAATGAATTTCATGTGAGGTCAAGAAATCCCAAACTGCCATTTCCTTATTACTATTAATAAGGGCCAGGTGCCATATAAACCACCACTGGATTCAGATGTTCTTCATGTGGCTTTCATTACCCTTCCAGGCTTGGCTAATGATAGGAGGGAAAGTATTACAGATGCACACACAGAAACACGTTTAATATTCATCTCTCTGCAATTGAATTACGGGGCACTAACAGCATCATGCACTTCCCACCCTCCTGAAAGTCTGCAGGTCAGCTATGCAGATGGAACTTCACAAGGTGTAGAACAACCAGACCTTCAGGATGGAGCTACAGCAGCCTCAATTATGAGCTCTTGCTGTGTTTTCCTTGACTGTGCACAAGGAGCAATCCTTTCTGCAAGTGACAGCCAAGATAGAGGCAACAGCTCTCATCTGAATTTCATCAACATCTTGCTGGATAGTCTTGAATGTCTGAAAAGTGTCAGTTTCCCCTGTCTCTGAAAGCATAGAATCATAAACTGGTTTGGGTGGGAAGAGATCTTTAAAGGGATCATCTAGTCCAGCTCCCTGCAGTCAGCAGGGACATCTGCAACTAGAGCAGGTTGCTACGAGCATTATCCAACCTCATCTGGAATAGTTTCAGGGATGGGGCATCTACCACCACTCTGGGCAACCTGGGCCAGTGTCTCACCATCCTCAGCATAAATCTAGTCTGAATTTCTCCTCTTTTAGTTTAAATCCATCACCTCTTGTCCTGTTGCAACAGACCTTGATAAAAACCTTTCCTCATCTTTCTTCTTGGACCCTTCAAGAACTGAAAGGTTGCAATAAGGTCTCCCTGAAGAACTCCTCCTTGGAACTCTTCTGCAGGCTGAACAGTCCCAACTCCCAGCAGAAGGGTTCCAGCCCTTGGAATTACTAACTACAGAGAACTAAGACTGAGGCTGGATCACACCCTGAAGGAGAAGCATGCCTGTGATGTCTGCACCTACTGAAGCATACTGGCGCACTACAGCAGGTCCTTGAGTAGAAAGTGGAAAAAACACTGTTTCAGAAGAAGTCAGCATGGCCATGGAATTTATCAGGGAAGCCATAAATATTTCACATCCTGTACTTACAAGGTTCATCATTTAACCAGTTCCAGTTCATGCTCAAAGAAAACACAGGAAAATGCACTGCTCCAGAATTCTGCCTTCTGGCTTGCCAAATTCATCATCAGCATCACATTTCCAAGGGACTAAACAAACATCAAGCAAAACCAGCTCTTGCCAGAACAAATGCAAACCCTTGTAGTACATCTCTCCAATCACCAACGATACCACCATGATGTCTCATGAACATCTGTGCCCAAATGTGTGCCCAACAACTGCTTTGGTGGAAATACCTACATGAAATAAAAAGTGCCACAGAACCATGAATTCATGGTTCTGAAGGAGCACTGACTCTGGAAAATGTTCCTGCTAACTGCAGGACAGTTGGACTGTGAGACCTTCAAATGTCCCTTCCCATCCAAATAATTCTGTGACTTTATGGCTGCTGAGATAACTTTCTCTTATCTGACACTTAGCGACCACAGGACAGTGTGCTCCATCCACCAGTGCAAACAGACTTCCAAGAAAGTGATCCTGATGTGTGGCTGTGTTTGTGGGATTCTTCATCTATGGCTATTCCCTGCCAAGCCTTCCTCCTCAAGTCATCTGCTAGAGGTAGTGCTGCCAATTCAAGAGTACGATAAGGTCTTCCTCACCTCCACTACCTAATGTGTGCACAGACCCAGATCTCTCTGCTATTACAAGAGGGATGTGGAGATGCTGGAGCATGTCCAGAGAAGGGCCACGAGGATGCTCAGAGGGCTGCAGCAGCTCTGCTGTGAGCACAGACTGAAAGAGTTGGGGCTGTTCAGTCAGTCTGCAGAAGAGGAGGCTCCCAGGTGACCTTCTTATGGCCTTCCAGTATCTGAAGGGGCCTACAGAAAAGCTGGGGAGGGACTTTTGAGGCTCTCAGGGAGTGGCAGGACTGGGGAGAATGGAGCAAAGCTGGAGGTGGGGAGCTTGAGAGTGGAGGTGAGGAGGAAGTTGTTGAGCATGAGAGTGGTGAGAGGCTGGAATGGGTTGCCCAGGGAGGGGGTTGAGGCCCCATGGCTGGAGGGGTTTAAGGCCAGGCTGGCTGAGGCTGTGTGCAGCCTGCTCTAGGGTAGGGTGTCCCTGCCCATGGCAGGGGAGTTGGAACTGGCTGCTCCTTGTGGTCCCTTCCAACCCTGACTGATTCTGTGATTTTGTGATCTCCTTTCCAGAAATTCTACTGAGGGATAAAACTCCACTGAGGGATAAAACTCGGTTGGAAGAGACCACTGGTTCCCTATATGACATTCAGTCCTTAATGTCTACATGGCTCCCCCTCAGGAGCCTTTCTAGGTTTGACATCCTCCAGGAGGCCTGTGAACATGACTCTTATTGTGGAGGCAACTTCTCAAAGCTTATTCCATAGCTATATTAGTGAGTTGAACCATATGCAGGAGTGTTTCTGGCAATGGAACAAGATAATTTAGAGTATCTAAGTGTTAGAACATTCCCTGGCAGGGTTGTGACACATTTCAGCTAGCACATTTCTCAGCAGTCCCAGGTACACCAATCCCAATGCTGCCTGCAGCCACCAGGCCTCGGAGGCTAAGGAAATCTGTGAGCATGGAGGCAGGCATCTTCACACCACTTGCAAGAGACTTTTTCCATGTGCATTTGCAGGCAGTCTGAATGCTACAAACCCTGCCAGCTCAACCAGAGAAGGCATTTAAGGCTGCCAGTGTGGTGGGTAAATAGACTTGGTCCTTACCTTAAATTTATCCCAAATCATAGAATCATAGAATCAACCAGGTTGGAAGAGACCTGCATGATCATCCACTCCAACCTAGCACCCATCTCTGTCCAATCAACTAGAGAAAGACACTAGATGCCTCATTCAGGCTTTGCTTGAACACCTCCAGGGACGGCGACTCCACCACCTCCCTGGGCAGCCCATTCCAATGCCAATCACTCTCTCTGCCAACAACTTCCTCCTAACATCCAGCCTAGACCTCCCCTGGCACAACTTGACACTCTGTCCCCTTGTACTGTTGTTGGTTGCCTGGCAGAAGAGACCAACCCCACCTAGCTACAGCCTCCCTTCAGGTAGCTGTAGACAGCAATGAGGTCAGCCCTGAGCCTCCTCTTCTGCAGGCTGCACACCCCCAGCTCCCTCAGCCTCTCCTCACAGAGCTGTGCTCCAGGCCCCTCACCAGCTTCGCTGCCCTTCTCTGGACACCTTCCAGTACCTCAACATTTCTCTTGAATTGAGGAGCCCAGAACTGGACACAGCACTCAAAGTGTGGCCTGAGCATTGCTGAGACCAGGGGCAGAATAACCTCCCTTGTCCTGCTGGCCACACTGCTCCTAATACACTGCTGGCTCATGTTCAGCTACTATCTACCAGTACTCCCAGGTCCCTTTCTTCCTGGCTGCTCTCCAGCCACTCTGTCCCCTGCCTGTAGTGCTGCTTGGGGTTGTTTTTGCCAAAGTGTAGGCACTTCTGTCTTATTCTATGCTATGCTCCCTGGGCTGTAGCACAATCCTGCCCTCTAGAAGGTTGTCTTCCATTTATTTCACAGAATCCAAGCATGGTGGGGCTTGGAAGGGACCTTTGGGGATCATCTGGTCCAAACCCAGTACTAAAACTTGGTCACCCATAGCAGATTGTCCAGGATCACAATGTCTGGGCAGGTCTGGAATCTCTGCAGGAAGGAGGAGACTCCACAACCATTCTGGGCAGTCTGTTCCAGCACCCTCACAGGGAAGCAGGTTCATTGAATTTCATTTCACTTGTGATCCATTCTGGAGAGGTGTACAGGACCTGTGGCTGATGCAAAAATGGATTCAGAACTGAAGTGCAGTCTCAGATTTGGTTACCAACATGATGAGACTTCTTCAGCTGTCACAGGGCTCTTCAAGGCAGGGAATCTCCCACTCACCTTGAGAAAGGACACAAGTATCATCCTAGCTTGTTATTTGGGCTCAATTTGCTACAGCTGCTGGGTAAGAAGGTTCATCTCATTAAGGGTGTGTGCACTGCTGTCTGCAGACTTCTCAAGCTGACTAAAATGAAGTGTTCAAGGTCAGGTTGGATAGGGCTTTGAGTAACCTGGTCTAGTTGAAGATGTCCCTGCCTGTGGCATGGGGGTTGGAACCAGACAATCTTTTAAGGCCCCTTCCCACCCCAACCATTCTGTGACTCTTTGATCTATATACTCTGAATCTGAATGACGACAGAAAACAGGAACTCCTGACTCAATCTCGATGGGGTTACACAGGATCCCTCTCACAACCTCCATGACTTCACAAGGGTTGTTGGCTGAGATTGTGTCTGCTTTGTTTGATTGGTAACATAACCTCAAAGTTCACGAGCTCAGTCTGCTCAGCTATGTTGCACAGTTCCCACCATCTTCTGAAACGCAAAGATTTCCATGGCCCTGTTTAAATACTCCCATGTGAGCTCCTCTGCTGTGAAGCCACTTGTGGGCCTGTTTGGCATTAGAGAAGTTCTCATGTGTTGGAGTATGGAGCCATTGATGCTCTTCTGGATGTGTAGTATGAATTGTACTACATGTCAAAGACATCATAGATGTGATGTACGTCTTTGTGAATTCCTTTAACGCCCTTCTGAACGTTGAAGAGTACAGCTCCAATGGCTGTTCGTTGGACTAGAAAACAAAGAGGGTTTAATATTTAGCAGACTACTCAAGCTTCTCACCAGCTGTGACATGAAAATGGTCCTGTTGTGAATTAGGATTTATGCTGGCAAAGATCTTTATAAAGCTGAGACGCAACCATCTTAGCGGTAGTAGAGAACAGTGCAATGGACTACGAAGACCATGTGGCTTAATACTCCATTAGTGGAATAATACCTCTCCACAATGCACTGTTCCTCAAGGGTGTGACCAGGACTGCTGGGCACCATCTGCACCTTTGTAGTTAAGAAGAGAGTATTTCAAGCTGTTTCAGTCCCTATAATTATAAGGATGTAAATTTACAATTCCTATAGCTCAGCAGTGTGTCCTTTGGTTGAGGAAGATCTGTATTCAAACCCTCCTGGCTCATTCATCATCGATTCCAAGAGAACAGGACTGGACAGAATGTCAATGTGTTGGTATTAGAACAAGGGGCACAAACTGGAACACAGAAGGTTCCATCTGAAGATGAGCAAAAACTTTCCTGTGAAGCTGCCATAGCCCTGGATCAGGCTATCCAGAGAGGCTGTGGACTCTCGGACTCTGGGGAGATTCCAAACCTGCCTGGATGCAATCCTGGGTAATCTGCCCTGGGTGTGCCTGCTGTAGCTAGAGGTCTGACTAGATGATCTCCAGAGGTCCCCAGCTATGCTGAGATTCGGTGAAATCTTCACTGGCTAAGATGCTGTGAAATGATTCTATGAACCTATGATACCTATGATTCTATCTCCATCAGCAGATGCACACTTACCACCATCTTCATTTTAAACCGATGACAGAACTTTAATGAAAGGCCATCCAGGAGGCAGCAAAAGCCAATTTCAGCACATGTGGAACCAAAGCATTTTCAGCAATAGAAGCCAGCCATAAATACATATTTCCTTACAAAAAAAATAAGCCACTGCAATTTTCAGTTCACATATCCAATATCCAAATAGCTAATAAGCGACGTGTAAAGAAACCCCAACAATGGGAAACGCAGGATTAAACTTCATTAAAGCTTTGTGTATAATGAAAACCACGTTCAAAAAGGCTGAAAATCTGTTCTTCTGGAAGGAAGAGATGGAACATCTGGCTATGGCTGAGGAAAGCAGAAGGGCTCCCTCTGGAGTGGATACCAAAATTAACACAGGATGCAGATTTTAATCGGTGGGCAGAGAAAATGAAAACCGGGAACACAGCAAATGCCTTCTTGTCTCTCGGCTTACTCCTCCTGTTTACAACGAGCACACTGGGATCGATTCAAGGAGACTACATCATGACTGAATGATATGGATCCATGCCTAGAATATTAAGTCATTAATTAGTTTTCATGCCTGGACTTGTATGTGGCAAGGAGAGAAACGAAAGGATTCCGAAGAGACAAGAAAGCTTTCTTTGCGTACACCAAAGGATCTCCAACACAACAACACAAACTATAGAGCCGGCTCAAAGCCCACATTTTCAACCCTGCATGGACGTGCATGACTCTATCAAACCCTAATGAACTCAGCCACTGGCTGTACCCATGACAATCCACTTCATTTGGAAGGGAGAGGGGAGTAGCTTCAAGGACACACACACACACAAGAACATGCTCTGCTGGAAAGGCACGAAGGCTGCTTTCAAACTCACAAGTGCGACAGGCCCCGCATGGATTATTTGCATACAAGTCAACGAGCAGAAAATTGTTGTCATGCAGAAAGGAAAAAGAGGCAGATCACCTACAAAGGGAAGTCAACTTACTGCCTGCTTTTGCTCTTCTTCCTATAAACGTTGGCAAAAGAAAAAGGCGAAGAGAGAAACAAGAGAATTAATTATGGTACGCGTAGAAAATGAACAGACACAAAATCCACTGCAGACCTCGTGGAAGAACAGAACACAGCAAAGTGTACAAACAGCTGCAGACACCAAAGCAAATGAGGATGTTGGACACCACAGGGTGGAGGGAGAGAAAAATAGATCTTGTCTAAAGTGGCCTTCAGTATTGGCCACAGTTGTTTTCTGTGACAGTGCTGGAGCCCTGGACCAGGCTGATCATAGAATCATAGAATCAACTAGATTGGAAGAGACCTCCAAGATCATCCACTCCAACCTAGCACCCAGCCCTATCCAATCAACCAGACCATGGCACTAAGTGCCTCAGCCAGGCTTTGCTTCAACACTTCCAGGGATGGTGACTCCACTNTGTGGCCTGACCAGCGCCGAGTCCAGGGGCAGAATAACCTCCCTTGTCCTACTGGCCATTTGCTCTCCTGCCCACGTGGGCACACTGCTGGGTCATGTTCAGCTCCTATCTACCAGCACCCCCAGGTCCCTTTCTTCCTGATGAGAGAGGTTGTGGAGTCTCCTTCTCTGCATAGATTCCAAACCCTCCTGGACACTGTGATCCTGGGCAACCTGCTGTGGGTGATGCTGCTTTAGCAGGGCTTTGGACTAGATGATCTCCAGAGTTCCCTTCCAACTCCTGCCATGCTGGGATCTTGTGAACCACAGACTCACATCAGCAGCAGAGGCCAGTGCTGTCCCCTACCACATTCCCACACGTTTCCAGTTGCTCCTCCTACCAGCAGTGGGATTTGCAGGACCAGATGGTGAGCGGGCTCAGGGAAAAGGATCTTAAATGATCTCTTCTCTACAAAGAAACTGTTAGCTTGAAAAATGAGGCTTTAGCATTAACTACAGATGTGAAACAACAATCTCACGAAGCATGGACCTTAGCTGCAAGGACCGAGCAGCGATGAGATAAATCACCAGATCAGCCCAGTGAGGAAAACACCATCGAGGAAACGGAAAAAGTGAAATGGGATCTGTCTGCAGAATGTCTGCGAGAGTGAAAGCTAAAGCCCTGCACCAAGGCAGGAGGCCAACTGCTGTGGACTCCTCGCTAGAGGAGTGCCAGCTCATCATAGCATCACAGAGTCAGCCAGGTTGGAAGAGACCTCCAAGATCATCCAGTCCAACCTAGCACCCAGCTCTATCCAATCAACCAGACCATGGCACTAAGTGCCTCAGCCAGGCTTTGCTTCAACACCTCCAGGGATGGCAACTCCACCACCTCCCTGGGCAGCCCATTCCAATGCCAATCACTCTCTCTGCCAACAACTTCCTCCTAACATCCAGCCTAGACCTTCCCTGGCACAACTTGAGGCTGTGTCCCCTTGTTCTGTTGTTGCTTGCCTGGCAGAAGAGCCCAAACGCACCTGGCTACAGCCTCCCTTCAGGTAGTTGTAGACAACAATGAGGTCAGCCCTGAGCCTCCTCTTCTGCAGGCTGCACACCCCCAGCTCCCTCAGCCTCTCCTCACAGGGCTTGTTCTGGTGTGTTTGGGTTTTTTTAACAGAGAGACTGAGCTACCCAACTTTCAGATAACTACCATTAGATAAGCTGAAACCAGTTCTAAATAATGGAATGAAGGCAGCATTAAAAATGTACAAAATACTGTGTAAGATAATGGAAAAAAATCATAAAAGCTTAACAGCTGCTGTAAATTATAGATTAATATTTCTCAATGATGAGAGAAGCTAAAACCTTGTGGGAAATGTTCATGTCAGGAAGGGCTAAAACTACCAAAAAGGGTATTTTGAAAGGAACACAAATATCAGAAAAAAATCTGGAAGGAACCTCTGGAGGTCATCTAGGCCAAGCCCCATGCTAATGAAGGGTCACTCACAGCATGTTGACCAGGATCAAATGTTCAGGAGGGCTTGGAATCTCTCCAGAGAAGGGTACTCCACAACCTCTCTGGGCAGCCAGGTATAGTCTTCCAGCATTGAATCACAGAATCATAGAATCAATCAGGTTGGAAGAGACCTCCAAGATCATGCAGTCCAACCTAGCACCCAGCCCTGGCCAATAAACCAGACCATGGCACTAAGTGCCTCATCCAGGCTTTGCTTCAACACCTCCAGGGACAGAGACTCCACCACCTCCCTGGGCAGCCCATTCCAATGCCAATCACTCTCTCTGCCAACAATTTCCTCCTAACATCCAGCCTAGACCTCCCCTGGCACAACTTGAGGCTGTGTCCCCTTCTTCTGTTGCTGCTTGCCTGGCAGAAGAGACCAACCCCACCTGGCTACAGCCTCCCTTCAGGTAGTTGTAGACAGCAATGAGGTCACTCCTGAGCCTCCTCTTCTGCAGGCTGCACACCCCCAGCTCCCTCAGCCTCTCCTCACAGGGCTGTGCTCCAGGCCCCTCAACAGCTTCGTTGCCCTTCTCTGGACACCTTCCAGTATCTCAACATCTCTCTTGAATTGAGGAGCCCAGAACTGGACACAGCACTCAAGGTGTGGCCTGAGCAGTGCTGAGTCCAGGGGCAGAATAACCTCCCTTGTCCTGCTGGCCACACTGCTCCTGAGCCAGGCCAGGATGCCATTGGCTCTCCTGCCCACGTGGGCACACTGCTGGCTCATGTTCAGCTCCTATCTACCAGCACCCCCAGGTCCCTTTCTTCCTGATGAGAGAGGTTGTGGAGTCTCCTTCTCTGCATAGATTCCAAACCCTCCTGGACACTGATCCTGGGCAACCTGCTGTGGGTGATGCTGCTGTTTGGACTAGATGATCTCTAGAGGTCCCCTCCTACTCCTGCCATGCTGGGCTCTTGTGAACCACAGACTCACATCAGCAGCAGAGGCCAGTGCTGTCCCCTGCCACATTCCCACACGTTTCCAGTTGCAAGTCCTACCAGCATCTTCACAGAAAAGTTCTTTCCTATCTTAGCCAGTATCTCCTGGGCTCCAGTTTTGGCCCACTGCCCTTTGTCTTGTCTCTGGGCAGCACTGAAAAGAGCCTGGCCACATCCTCTTGTCCCCTACCCTTCAGCTATCGATCACAGCATTGAGAAGATCTCGTCCCAGTCAGCTCTTCTCCAGGCTAAACAGCTCCAGGTCTCTCAGCCTCTCCTCATCAGAGATGATGCAGACTCCTCAGGATCTTCTGGAGTCTCTCCAGTAGTTCTCTGTCTATTTTGAACTGGGGAGCCCAGAACTGCACACAGCATTCTCGATGTGGCCTCACTGGGGCAGAGTAGAGGGGGAGAAGAACCTCCTTGGATCTGTTGGCCACAATCTTCCTAATAAACCCTAGGAAACCATTTGCCTTCTTGGCCATAAGTGAACACTGCTGTTTCAAGGTGAACCTGTTCACCAGCACTCTCAGGTCCTTCTCCACAGAGTTGCTTTCTAGAAGGTCAACCCCTAACCTGTCCTGCTGCAAGAGGTTATTCCTCCCCAGGTGCAGGACTCTATACTTGCCCTGGCTGAATTTTATGAGGTTCACCTGTGCCCAGTGCTCCAGCCTGTCCAAGTAGAATTCTATGATTCTATGATTCTAAGATGTGCCAGGGGAGGTCTAGGCTGGATGTTAGGAGGAAGTTGTTGGCAGAGAGAGTGATTGGCATTGGAATGGGCTGCCCAGGGAGGTGGTGGAGTAGCCATCCCTGGAGGTGTTGAAGCAAAGCCTGGCTGAGGCACTTAGTGCCATGGTCTGGTTGATTGTCTAGGGCTGGGTGCTAGGTTGGACTGGATGATCTTGGAGGTCTCTTCCAACCTGGCTGATTCTATGATTCTGTGAAAGGAGTCTACATTTCTGCACTGTGTTTGACTCACAGTATTTCCCCCTTGTAGTCTCCATCAGCAAACAGTGAAGTACTTGCCACTAATCCTGACAAAAGGTGATAGAAAATGCCTACTAGAAGTAGTATCTTTAGATCAGCAGGTCTGGGTGGCTTGCAGCATGGATTCTGAAAATAATTAGATGAGGAGGTCTCCAGCCCAGTGAAGGTAATTTTTAATAGGTCTTGGAACAGCCAGGACTGGAATGTGCTGAGTTGCACTGATATTAGATACTGCACTTACATTAGGACAAGGTGCAAAGGGTACAAACTGGAACCCAGGAGGTTCCATCTGAACAGGAGGAAAAAAATCTTTGCTGTAAGGGTGCTGCAGTCCTGAATGAGGCTGCTCAGAGAGGTTGTGGAGCCTCCTTCTCTGGAAATTCCAAACCTGCCTGGGACAATCCTGGACAATTTGCTCTGGGTGATCCTGCCTTAGCAGGAGTTTGGACTAGGTGATCTCCAGAGATCCTTTCCAAACTCGGATTCTGGGATTCATGGGAAGGAGGTTTTGCCAAGTTAATCTGATTTTGCTGTCTGAATGCCTTACGAGTTTGGCTTCTCGAGGGACTGCACAGATGTGAGGTATTCTCACAGCTAGAGCTCCTTCAGAGGCCAAAGGTGTAGTACCTTGTCACTAATCACTTAGCACCATGTGAACTAAATAAATCACTTTTTAACAGGCTAAGATCTGGAGAAGTGACAGCTTTCAATAAGCACTCACTGGTGCAGAAAAGAAAGAAGGGAAATGGTGGTGATGAGCAATGAAACTCCTCCTGTAGCTCTTTGTGTGGTGTTGCTATGCTTATGCTCCAGGATAGTATTCAACTTAGTTAGTTTTCTTTCCCAAATTAAAAGGATTAGGTTTAAAATCTGGAGATCACAGGATCACAGGATGTTAGGGGTTGGAAAGGACCTCCTTGAGTTCAACCCCTCTGCCAGAGCAGGACCATAACCTAGTGCAGGTCACACAGGAACACATCCAGACAGGTCTTGAAGTCTCCAGAGAAGGAGACTCCACAACGTCTGGGCAGCCTGTCCCAGTGCTCCACGACCCTTACAGGAAAGAACTTCCTCCTTATGTTGAGGTGGAACTTCCTGTGCTGAAGTTTATATCCATCACCCCTTGTCCTGTCACAGGGTGCAACTGAGCAGAGCCTGTCTCCTCCCTCTTGACCCCCAGCCCTCATATATTCATAAACATTTATTAGATCCCCTCTAAGTCTTCTCTTCACCAGACCAAAAAGCTCCAGGTCACAGTCTCACAGTATTACCAAGGTTGGAAGAGACCTCATAGATCATCAAATCCAGCCTGTTACCACAGAGCTCAAGGCTAGACCATGGCACCAAGTGCCACGTCCAGTCCTGCCTTGAACAGCTCCAGGGTCCTTCAGTCTCTCCTTACAGGGCAGTGCTCCAGCCTCTTAATCACCTTCTGTGCTGGTTTGAGACTAACTGAAATATTTTACTGAGAGAAATTAAATCCTTGGCTGTGAGAAGAAAGAAAAAACCCAACAGTAACCTGTATCACCATTCTTCTGCTGAGAAACACAACTAGCCAAAATATAGCTAAGACAGGCATTTCACACACACACTGCTCAGCTCTCACTTCGGGCTGTGCCTTCTTTCTGGCGGCCTGGTCTCTGCCTGACTCTGCCTTTAACTCTCTGATCCACCTAACCCCTTTTTCCCCTAACCTCCTTGTCATCTCTTTTTGACATCTCACCTCAGATCATAGAATCATAGAATCAACCAAATTGGAAAAGACCTCCAAGATCATCCAGTCCACCCTATCACCCAGCTCTAGCCAATCAACTAGACCATGGCACTAAGTGCCTCAGCCAGTCTTGTCTTGAACACCTCCAGGGACAGCGACTCTACCACCTCCCTGGGCAGCCCATTCCAATGGCAAAGATCTCCAGATTTATCATGTGAGATATACATGGGTTGATCTGGTTATTTTCTGAAGGGAGGAAAAGAGGGAGGGAGAATGGGGTTTGGGTTGGGAGCTCTCCTAGGGACTCTGTTTGTTTTTGGGAGGGGTTTTGTGTTTCTGTGTTACTTTTAATTTGTATATAACTGTATGTATTTGTGTCTATCATACAATCATAGAATCACAGAATCAGTCAGGGTTGGAAGGGACCACAAGGATCAGCCAGTTCCAACTCCCCTGCCATGGCCAGGGACACCCTACCCTAGAGCAGGCTGCACACAGCCTCAGCCAGCCTGGCCTTAAACACCTCCAGCCATGGGGCCTCAACCACCTCCCTGGGCAACCCATTCCAGCCTCTCACCACTCTCATGCTCAACAACTTCCTCCTCACATCCAGCCTGAACCTACCCATCTCCAGCTTCACTCCATTCCCCCCAGTCCTGTCACTCCCTGACAGCCTCAAAAGTCCCTCCCCAGCTTTTTTGGAGGCCCCCTTCAGATCCTGGAAGGCCACAAGAAGATCACCTGAGAGCCTCCTCTTCTCCGGACTCAACAGCGCCAACTCCTTCAGTCTGTGCTCACAGCAGAGCTGCTGCAGCCCTCTGAGCATCCTCCTGGCCCTTCTCTGGACACTCTCCAGCATCTCCACATCCCTCTTGGAATAGAGGCTCCAGAACTGGATGCAGTACTCCAGGTGGGGTCTCAGCAGAGCACAGTAGAGGGGGAGAATCACCTCCCTCGCCCTGCTGGCCACACTTCTACTGATGCAGCCCAGGACCTTGTTGGCTCTCTGGGCTGCAAGTGCACACTGCTATATTATCCCTGTATATTGTGCTAAGCTGTAAATACAGCTTCATTCCTTAATTTCCAGCTCAGTTGAGTCTAGTCTGGGTGATGTGATAAGAGTGGGGGGCAAACCATCACACCTTTGCAGCTCTCCACTGGACTCTTTCAAGTAGATAGCAAAAAGAAAGCAGCCATAAAAAACTACCCTGCAATGCAGGACTGTTGGAAGCTCAGAGAACCTCTACCTGCTTAACTGATTTAAAGAAGAAGATTGAGAAGTGCCTTCACTGACATGAGTAAGTATCTGCGTAGGCAAAACCCAGGGGTGCTAAAATACTCCTTAATTTAATGGAGGGAGAACTGCACGTACCGAAGGCAATGGGTGTAAACTGCAGCTAAAGACACTGAAACTGAAAATGAGGAATAAATTTTTAACTGTGTGAGCAAAATTTGCATTGGCAGAGAACTGAGAATTCCTGATTCCTTCAGTTGAAAACCAGATGTCTTTATGGAGGATGCTTTCATCAAAGAGGACCTGCCAGGCTCCATAGAGAGCTAAGAAAGGGGAAATGCAAAGAACCCTGTTAGGCAGTGTGGAGAACCCAATAATTCCACTAGTCATAGGCTCACAGAAGAGGTCAGCTTAGAGAGGACCTCAGGTGGATCTCACATCCAGCCTCCTACTCAGAACAGGACAGGGTAATTTTACAGCCCTATCCAGCTGAGTCTTGAAAATCTGCTCCAGCAGGACAAGGGAGGTTATTCTGCCCCTGGACTCAGCACTGGTCAAGCCACACATGGAGTCCTGTGTCCAGTTCTGGGCTCCTCTACTCAAGAGAGATGTTGAGGTACCGGAATGTGTCCAGAGAAGAGCAATGAAGCTGAAGAGGGGCCTGGAGCACAGCCCTGTGAGGAGAGGCTGAGGGAGCTGGGGGTGTGCAGCCTGCAGAAGAGGAGGCTCAGGACTGACCTCATTGCTGTCTACAACTACCTGAAGGGAGGCTGTAGCCAGGTGGGGTTGGGCTCTTCTGCCAGGCAAGCAGCAACAGAAGAAGGGGACAGAGTCTCAAGTTGTGCCAGGGGAGGTCTAGGCTGGATGTGAGGAGGAAGTTGTTGGCAGAGAGAGTGATTGGCACTGGAATGGGCTGCCCAGGGAGGTGGTGGAGTTGCCGTCCCTGGAGGTGTTGAAGCAAAGCCTGGCTGAGGCACTTAGTGCCATGGTCTGGTTGGTTGGCTAGGGCTGGGTGCTAGGTTGGACTGGATGATCTTGGAGGTCTCTTCCAACCTGCCTGATTCTATGATTCTATCATCTCCAAAGGCAGAGATAGGACATTTTTTCTGGGTTCTTGCTCCAGTGCTTGAGCATCCTCACAGGGAAGGAGCTTCTCCTTATATCCAGCCCTATTTGCCCTTAGAGTTCTGAAATAACCTTGGGAACAGGGGGAGTTAATTAAAAGACACTAGATGTAGAAATGAAAGGTCTAGTAAGAGTCAGCTTCTAAACTAACCTTTTCTATGACACAGCCTAGATGTCATTAAAGTTTCTGTCAAGCTCATAACTGAACTGTACAATTCAAGTTAATGAATGGGTCCTAAATTCATCAGTTGAATGGTAGATGGCCTGCCTCTTGGACACACTCCTATTCCAGAACTCCAGCCTAATCTGGGGAGCAGCTGCACTTTGGATTTACAGATGATGTGAATTCATTATCACTTCCAAGAACAGACAAGCTCTATGTTTGTCTGGATGTGCTTATACCTACTGTATAAGCCTCTGTGCTGCTCTCATCAATGCCACTGCCACAATCTCTCTCCCACTTCTTACACTGTCTATAGAATCTTTGTTGCATCTTGTGTCAGACCAAGACCTCTTTGAGTAAAGGCAGTGTTTAGCCATTTATGTTATAGAGAGGCTCTTGACTGAGTTAAGAACCAAAAAGAATAAACACATATTTCAGACTATAGGCAACAACTCAAATATTTGGCTCAGTTTTGGGTGTCTCACTCCAAGAAGGGCACTGAGGTGACAGTGTCCAGAGAAGGGGAAAGAAGCTAGTGAAGGGGGTAGAGCACAAGTCTTGTGAGGAGCAGCTGAGGGCACTGGGGTTTTTAGCCTGGAGAAAAGGAAGTTTAGAGCAGAACTTCTCACTCTCTACAACTCCCAGAAAGGAGTTTGGAGCAAGGTGGAGGTCTCATGTCTCAAAGAACAAGTGATAGAACAAGAGGAAACTGCCTCAGGTTGCGGCAGAGGAGGTTTAGGCTGGACACAAGGAACAATTTCTTCCCCAAAAGGGTTGTCAAGCCCTGGAACAGGTTGCCCAGGGCAATAGTGGAGTCCACATCCTTGGAAGGATCAAAAATCTGTGTAGATGTGGTGCTGAGGGATATGGTTTAGTGGTGACCTGGCAGTGCTGGGTTAACAGTTGGACTTGATCATTTTGTTAGTCTTTTCCAATGTTAATTATTCTAGAGGTTTAAGAGCTCAAATCTAGTAGGACTCTATGACAAATTCTCATAGACTCCCTTCAGAAAGCCCAGCATCAATTTCTGTGGTAGATAAGAGCCAATGGCATCACACTCTAAAGGAAGACATCTACACAGACAGCGTGGGCTCAGTGCAATATCACCTGTAGGACACAGCACTGTGCCATGGGTGAGTTCTGTACTGCATGGACTGGGGCCTCCAGTTCATTTTCCAGTTCAGGTTGGAAGAACCAAACAGGTACCCAGAACAGCACTCAGGTGATCACCAAATTTAATACATCTCTAAAGACCTCCAAATCTTATGGGTTGTTGATACTTTACCCAAAACTACAAGATATGAACCTGAAAGCCTTCAGTCATCTGCACCAAAGCACAGAACCAGCATAGAAATGACTTTTTGCCAATGCTTCCTGTTGCTCAGGAAGTGTTTATAATGGTATGACAGCAAGGCAGGAATCTCAGAGCAGCAATACCAATTGCAGGGCTGAGGAAGAGAGGGATGACTGAATGTCAGATAAGGGATGGCTTACTTTGAGCAGTTTCATCAGCCCTTCGAGCTGCACCATCAGCTCTCTTCTGCTTTCTTGAAGTGCAGACATTCTCTGCTCCAATTCATCCTTTCTCTGTCTGTTCCAGTTACATGAAAGAAAGAGCCAGAAAACAAACTTTGAGTTATTTCAGAACCACTTCAGCAAACTCACCCAGATATTTGTGTCTTTCACTTTCATCACTCCCCCCCTGCTTCCAATTTAAACTCCAGAGCAAAGCTCAGTACAAGAACCAGGAAACCCATGCAGAAAATCAGGCTTTTCATTTCAGCTCCAGAGATCCTCACTCAGCACCTTGGCAGTGGGAAGCCCTTGTCAAGAACACTGCATTTTGAGCAACCCCCCCTGCTTTTTTCTTCTTAGATCATAATAGAATCATAGAATCAACCAGGTTGGAAGAGACCTCCAAGATCATCCACTCCAACCTAGCACCCAGCCCTGGCCAACCAACCAGACCATGGCACTAAGTGCCTCAGCCAGGCTTTGCTTCAACACCTCCAGGCATGGCAACTCCACCACCTCCCTGGGCAGCCCATTCCAATGCCAATCACTCTCTCTGCCAACAACTTCCTCCTAACATCCAGCCTAGACCTCCCCTGGCACAGCTTGAGACTGTGTCCCCTTGTTCTATTGCTGGTTGCCTGACAGAAGAGCCCAACCCCACCTGGCTACAGCCTCCCTTCAGGTAGTTGTAGACAGCAATGAGGTCAGCCCTGAGCCTCCTCTTCTGCAGGCTGCACACCCCCAGCTCCCTCGGCCTCTCCTCACAGAGTCTGTGTTCCAGGCCTTTCACCAGCTTTGTTGCCCTTCTCTTCTTGTTGAGAACTCTCTTAACGTCAGACTCAGGCACCCTGCAGAGCTCTCAGACAAGCAGGAATGAACTATGGGGGGAAGAGAAAAAAGCACAGCAGAGGAGCAAAGGCTGCAGATGTTTGGGAAGGAAACGCCATCGCTCTCTGGTTGAGACTCAGCAGAGCTATTTCTGTTCACCAACGTGACGTACAATCTTGACATATTGGCTGCACCAGAAGCCAGACAACAAAAAAAGGGAGATGCAAAGTGACCTTCCCTTTCCTTGGCATCAGAAAACCACTGTGTGTCTACTGATGCCTATCCATCAGACATTGAAGGAAATATGACACTTTGGGGGGGGGGTATTTTATATTTAAATAAAATAAAGTGACTCATATCAAAAGATATTCAAAGATGAACATCAACATGTCAGGAGTTCAGTATCTTGAGATGATTTAATAGATGCTGGGCCCCCTAAATCCCACTCTTAAGTGATGACAATAAGAAAAAAAAGAAATTAAGAAGTCTTATTTCACAGAATCATTGAATTAAAGACTGATTTTGGGGAGTGGGGGTGGTAAAGGACCTTTCAAGGTCATCTAGTCCAAACCCCTGCAGTCAGTAGGGACATTTGCAACTAAATGCAGGTTGCCCAAAGCCTCAACCCAACTTGACATGGAATGTTTCCACGGATAGGACTTCTACCACCTCTCCTGGCAACCTGGGCCAGGGTGTTGCCACCCTCAGCAGAAATAATTTCTTCCTTGTGTCTAGTCTGAATTTTCCCTATTTTAATTTTAAACCATCACCCCTTGTCCTATCACAAGATGTCCTGATAAAAAGTCTGTCCCCATCTTTAATGTCCCCATTAAGTAGTGAAAGATTACAAGGTCTCCCTGGAGCCTTCTTTTCTGCAAGCTGAACAACCCACAGAATCATAGAAGCAACCAGGTTCGAAGAGACCTCCAAGCTCATCCAGTCCAACCTAGCACCCAGCCCTGGACAATCAACCAGACCATGGCACTAAGTGCCTCAGCCAGGCTTTGCTTCAACACCTCCAGGGACAGCAACTCCACCACCTCCCTGGGCAGCCCATTCCAATGCCAATCACTCTCTCTGACAACAACTTCCTCCTAACATCCAGCCTAGACCTCCCCTGGCACAACTTGAGACTGTGTCCCTTTGTTCTGTTGCTGGTTGCCTGGCAGAAGAGACCAATCCCACCTGGCTACA
>WAAF01004552.1:170929-183678 GCA_013400475.1 Tricholaema leucomelas
CCCCCCTGCCATGCCCAGGGACACCCTACCCTAGAGCAGGCTGCACACAGCCTCAGCCAGCCTGGCCTTAAACACCTCCAGCCATGGGGCCTCAACCACCTCCCTGGGCAACCCATTCCAGCCTCTCACCACTCTCATGCTCAACAACTTCCTCCTCACCTCCACTCTCAAGCTTCCCACCTCCAGCTTTGCTCCATTGCCCCAGTCCTGTCACTCCCTGACAGCCTCAAAAGTCCCTCCCCAGCTTTTCTGTAGGCCCCCTTCAGATCCTGGAAGGCCACAAGAAGGTCATCTCAGAGCCTCCTCTTCTGCAGACTGCACAGCCCCAACTCTTTCAGTCTGTGCTCACAGCAGAGCTGCTGCAGCCCTCTGAACATCCTCCTGGCCCTTCTCTGGACACCCTCCAGCACCTCCACATCCCTCTTGGAATAGAGGCTCCAGAACTGGATACAGTACTCCAGGTGGGGTCTCAGCAGAGCACAGTAGAGGGGGAGAATCACCTCCCTCGACCTGCTGGCCACACATTCAGTCTCTTCTGTAATGCCTTTCAATGAAGAAAGAGGAGGTGCTGCTTGACAATGACAAAGACAAAGGGTTTAAATGTTTGTAACTAAGGTCAGGAAAAGCTCTAAGGGCAAATGAGGCGATGTCTGTTTGAGGCACATGCCTGGGGCAAACAAGTCGTTGGCACTGGGGCAGGGATGAGCATCCTGTGGACTCTCAGATGCAGCCAAGCACGTCTGCATCAAAAGCAGGATCTGGAAGGGCGAGGGATCCAGCCGTGCTTCCAAGGTTACATCTGCCAGCAGCACGGCGGAGCTGACTCAGCTCTGCAGGCTCTGCTGCAGGCAGGTTCTGAAACCTGGGACAAGCTGATTTTCCAGGCATTATCCTTCTCAGGCTTTCACAGCCTAAACTCTACACAGCAACTGAGACCATCTAAGACACAATTAAAATCATAGAATCATTGAATTACTTAGGTTGTAAGAGACCTTTAAGATCATCAAGTCCAACTGTTAACCCAGCACTGCCAGACCACAACTAAACCATGTTCATCATCACATCTAGACAGCTTTTAAACCCCTTCAGGGATGGAGACTCTCCCACTGCCCTGAGCAACTTGTTGCAGGCCTTGACAGCCCTATTAGGGAAGAAACTGTTCCTCATGTCCAACTCAAGCGACCTCTGGTGCTTACATACATCTAAAGGCAAGGTCATCACAGCCTTGGGGAATGACTCCTCTTCAGCTGTGACTTTGAGAAGTCCTTTCCCATTCTCTGGAGTCTTTCAAGGCCTGTCTGGACGTGTTCCTGTGTGACCTGAGCTAAACTGCATGGTCCTGCTCTGGCAGAGGGGGTGGATTTGATGATCTCCATGGGTCCCTTCAAACCCCTAACATCCTGTGATCCTGTGATCAGAGATAACCTGCTAATTGTGACCCTCCAGCATCATGTGATGCAGTCAAGATCATCAGTGTGCATTTTGAACTGATTAATGAGAGTGATGTTTAGTGGTAAGGAAGTTAATAATAATTCTACCTATAGCATCAGTGAGATTCCATAGGAAGTACTGCAGCTAGTATATCCCAGTCTGTATATGGAAGAGAGGCAGAGGACTTAGAACCTGACAGCAAGCTGAAGGAAGAGCTGGAGATGTGACAAGAGAGTTTTAAGGCAAAACAGAATCAGTTCATTATACATTACAGAATCAGTTGATTATAGAATCAGCCAGGTTGGAAGAGACCTCCAAGCTCATCCAGTCAAACCTAGCACCCAGCCCTGTCCAGTCAACTAGACCATGGCACTAAGTGCCTCAGCCAGGCTTTGCTTCAACACCTCCAGGGACAGCGACTCCACCACATCCCTGGGCAGCCCATTCCAATGCCAATCACTCTCTCTGACAACAACTTCCTCCTAACATCCAGCCTAGACCTCCCCCGGCACAACTTGAGACTGTGTCCCCTTGTTCTGTTGCTGCTTGCCTGGCAGAAGAGACCAACCCCACCTGGCTACAGCCTCCCTTCAGGTACTTGTAGACAGCAATGAGGTCAGCCCTGAGCCTCCTCTTCTGCAGGCTGCACACCCCCAGCTCCCTCAGCCTCTCCTCACAGGGCTGTTCTCCAGGCCCCTCTTCAGCTTCATTGCCCTTCTCTGGACACCTGCCAGTATCTCAACATCTCTCTTGAATTGAGGAGCCCAGAACTGGGCACAGCACTCAGGGTGCAGAGGAGTTTTGAGAAAGGTGTTTAGTAGACAAAGGCTTGGGGAAAGATGAGGTTTGGAAAATAGCAGCAGCCCCTGATCGTGAGCAATAACGTGCATGCTCCTCATCCACTGAGTACAGCCAAGGCACAGAAATTAACTGATGATCACATTAAGGATATCAGGGGACGTGGGATTCTCTGCATCTCTGAAATGAAGCCTGAACATCTGTTGTACATGGATACTGTAGCCTAACCCAAAAGAGTTCTGCAGGAGTGCTGCAAGGAGAAACCCCCCAGCCTGTGTCACACAGAAGGTCAGACAGCAAAACTGTGATGACTCCACCAGCTTGACATGCTGAATTATTGGCTAACAAGTTACCCATGGCACAGCAATGTGTCCATGTGGCCAAGAAGGCAAATGGGATCCTGGGGTGTATTAGGAGGAGTGTGTCCAGCAGATCAAGGGAGGTTCTCCTCCCCCTCTACTCTGCCCTGCTGAGACCCCATCTTGAATACTGTGTTCAGTTTTGGGCTCCCCATTTTAAGAGGGACAGGGATCTACTGGAGAGGGTCCAGCAGAGGGCTATGAGGATAATTAGGGGGCTGGAGGGCATGGCTTATGAGGAGAGACTGAGAGACCTGGGGCTTTTTAGTCTGGAGAAGAGAAGACTTACGAGGGGATTTGATAAATGTTTCTAAGTATCTGAAGGCTGCCAGGAGGTGGGGGACAGGCTCTGCTCACTTGCTCCCTGTGATGGGACAAAGAACAATGGGTGTAAGCCGCAGCACAGGAGCTCAACACAAGGGGGAACTTCCTTACTGTAAGGGTCCCAGAGCACTGGAACAGGCTCCCCAGAGAGGTTGTGGAGTCTCCTTCTCTGGAGACTTTCAAGGCCTGTCTGGATGTGTTCCTCTGTGATCTGTGCTAGATAGCACCTGTATGTGATCCCATGTAATTCAACCCTTTTTCCCTGTATTTAACAGTGGTGTTTACATATTTGAAGGCCAGAAATGGCTACAATGATCATGCAGCTTTTTTTTTTTCCAGTGGCAAAATACAAGCCATCTAATTAATAAAATCATGGAATCATGGAATGATTTGGGTGGGCAAGGGACTTTTAAGGTCATCTAGTCCAAGCCCCCTGCAGTCAGCAGTCATCTGCAATGAAAGCAGGTTGCTCAGAGTCCTGTCCAACCTGACCTGGAATGGCTTCAGGGATGGGATATCTACAACCTCTCTAGACAAACAGAGCCAGTGTCTCATCGCCCTCAGCATGAGCAGTTTCTTCCTTAGTTTGCATCTAAAGCAATCCTCTTCTAGCTTAAAACTGCTGCCCCTTTTGTCCTTGGTCAAGTCCCTCTCTGTCTTTCTTATTGGCCTCTTTTATAAAAGGAACAGCTGCAAGAAGGTCTCCTTGAAGCCCTCCCTTCTCCAGGTTGAACAAGCCAAATTCTCTCAGCCTGTCCTCAGAGAAGAGGGGTTCCAGCTCTTGGATCATTGTTGTGGCCTCCCCAGAATCATTGTTGTGGCCTCCTCAGAACCCATTCCAACAGGTTCATGTTTCCCCTGTGCTTTGGACCACAGAGTTTGACCCAGCACTGCTGGTGGAGTCTCACTAGAGCAGAGGGACAGAATTTCCCCTTCTGACCTGCTGGCCATACTGCTTTGGACAGCCCAGGAGTTGGTTGGCTTCTGTGAGCACGAGTTGCCAGCTCACACTCAGAAGGAACCCATCTCATTCAGCCCATCTCTGTTTTCTTCCAGGTCTCTCAGTTTCTTGAGTCTCTTTTATCTTCCAGCAAAAGGAACAACCCCACTGAAAATTTCCCCCTTGTCACTTCACAAACTTAATCAAAGAGGCTTTGAAGCTTGTTCTCTAGCTTTGGATGTACAACTGACTATTCCTAGGGAGGAACTTTCAGAGCTTCACTGACATTTATCTTCAGCTATGCTGCTTTAAACAACAAATGGGAAGCAGTTCATGCCTCTTCTGCTCCTTTTTCCTACAGGTTTCTTCTTTACACTTCTCTGAGCTACCCAAATAGAATTCGTTTTAAGAGATGTTTTGATTTACTTCTAAATACAGTTCAAGTGGACAAACTGGAATAGGCTGCAGATATTCTTTCCCCAGCAACAGCCACAGAGCAGAGCTGGGATTGCTTTTACCGTAGAAGCCTGAGCTCAGCCAATAACGTTGGGTTCTGCTGGGCTTTCTCAGGAGTGGGTTGAGAGGCTTGTTCATGCTCCAGCCTGAGACGCTGAATTTCCTGCAGTATCTCCCTAAAGAAGAGAGGGAAGATTAAAGAAGAGAAAGGTCAGTCAGTGTCCACGTGGCTCTTAAATACTGTCAGAGCCTTTCCAGAGCATTTTGTGTCACTCTCCAGCCTAGGCACAGTAATTGGGTTTGTATGTGGATGGCACAGACTCAAACCCAAGACAGAAGTTAGTGTACCCTTTGAATTGCTGTAATCCCAGAATCCCAGCATGGTGTGAATTGGAAGTGACCTCTGGAGATCATCTAGTCCAACCTCCCTGCTAAAGCAGGGCCACACATAGCAGGTTGCTTGGGATTGCATCCATCCAGGTTTGGAATCCCTCCAGAGAAGGAGACTCCAGAACCTCTCTAGGTAGCCTGGTTTAGGTTTGTGCCAGTTGCCACTGGTTCTTTTGCTGGGCACCAATGAAAAGAGTCCAACCCATCCTTTTGCCCCTCTATCCTTCAGCTATTCATGAGTATTGAGAAGATCCTCTCTCAATCTGATCTTCTCCAGGTCTCTCAGTCTCTCCTGCTCAGAGAGGTGCTCCAGGCATCTTTGCAACCTCTGCTCAACTCTCTCCAGTAATTCCCTGTCTCTCTTGAACTGGAAAGCCCAGAACTGGATGTAGTACTCCAGAGGTGCTCTCACTTGGGCAGAATAGAGGGAGGAAAATGTCCCTCGACCTGTTGGCCACACCTCTGAATGCACCAAAGGAGACCAGTGGTCCTCTTGGCCACAAGTGCACGCTGCTGCCTCATGGTAATCTTACTGGTCATCAGCACTCCCAGATCCCTCTCCACGGAGCTGTTTTCCAGCAGGTCAAGCCCTAAGCTGTCCTGGTGCAGGGGGTTATTGCTCCCCAGGGCCAGGATCCTACACTTGTCCTTACTGAATTTCATTGAGACTCCCCCCTGCTCAACTTCCAGCCTGCTCAGGTCTTGCTGAATGGCAACACAGCCTGACAGGCTGTCAGCCACTCCTCCCACTTGGCATCCTCAGCTTCCCACTCACTTTATCAAGGCCTTCTGGCAGGTCAGCAGAGCTAAGGAAAATAAGAACTCATAGTAATTAGTAATAGAGACCAACTCAGAGGTCTCTGTGAGTAAAGGTGATCAGCACCGTTAAGGTCACTGGGTTCTACAAAGCCAGAGGTGAGAGAACGTGGAAGTGACAGGCAAGGGCTCACTGACTGAAATGGAAATGAAATCCTTCTGAGAGTGAAGATCATAATCTCTTGTTCTCTTCTCCTGCCCTCTTTAAAGCTGCTGAGCTACTCTGCTCTCCTCCCAGGCTTTCATAGCAGCACTGATTGAGATCTCTCTTATCTGTCATCTCCACAAAGAACTTCAAATACCTGCAAGGTCTCTTGGTAGTGTACGGAAGCTATGACAGCGCAAGGATTGAGCTGTTCCTGTGCTCTCCAGGAACTGGTTCTCCTCCAAACTAACCTTCAGTATTTTTACCTGGCACTGTGAGTGCCTTGGCAAAGGGCTCAGCAGACAGCAAGCTCAGGCATGCCAGCGAGGCTCAGCTGCAGCATGGAGAGAGCAGATCATGGCTAGGAGAAGACTATACCATTGAGGACAGCACACCAGTAACATCTGAGAGAGGCTCTGCAGATAAGACAGGGGTTGTTGTTGTGTACAACACTCGAGGTCTGAGCTGCTCAGCAGCTTGGTCTTTAGAGCTGCACCAAATAGTTTCTCTGAGCCAGAGAAACATAAACTCAAAATGCAGCTTCTGAAGAAGCAGGTGAGTGCAAATGCAGTGTTATGGTAACACCAGGGTGGATTGCTTCTTAGTAGCCCTTTGGGACCAAAAAGTCATGGAATCACAGAATGATTTGGTTTGGAAGGGACTTTGAAATGTCACCTAGTCCAAACACCCTGGAATAAGCAGGGAAATCTGCAACACCAGCAGGTTGCTCAGAGCCCCATCCGAACTGATCTGGAATACTGGAAGGGATGGGTTATTTACCACCACTCTGGGCAAGCTGGGCCAGTGTGTGACCACTGTCAGCAGAAGAAAAGCATTTTATTCCTTCTTTCTAGCCTTACTCTTCCCTCTTTTCGTTTATAACCATCACCTCCTGCCCTGTCAAAACAAGTCCTGCTAAAAAGTCTGTTCCCTGATTTCTTCTTTACCACCTTAAGTACCAAAAGGTCACAAGAAGGTCTCCTCAGAGCTTTCTGTTCTCCAGACTGAACAAACCCAACTCTCTCAGCCTGTCCTCACAGCAGAGGGGTTCCAGATCTCAGAGCCTTTTTGTGGCCTTCACTGGCTCTGCTCCAACAGTTTCATGTCTTTCCCATACTGAGAAGCCCAGAGTTGGATCCAGCATTGCAGGAGGAGTCTGACCAGAGCAAAATAGAGGGGCAGAATCTCCTCCCTGAAGCTTCTGGACATGCTGCTGGGGATGCAGCCCAGGGTATGGTTGGCTTCAGGTCTGCAAGCACACATTGCTGGCTCCTGTCCAGAAGAAGGAAACCATCTCCTACAGCCCATCTCCTGTTTCTTTCAGGCCACCCAGTTTCTTCAGACTGTTTTGTGTCCCAACAAAAGAAAAAAAAACCCACTCATTCTTTTCAAGATGAGTTTACTCATCCCAGCTGTCCAACCTGCTCACTTCACTACACTGTCTCAGCCCACTTATTTTTTTGCCATCTGAATGGTTGACCTTGTGGTGAGCAGACATCAATAGAAGCCTACAAAGCAGCTCCTGACACTCATCACCATTTAAGATGGTATTAAGAAGATCAGTGAAGAAGATCAACCTGCTCCTTGGAGACTAAGAGCCCTGCAGCTCTATCCACACTGAGCTAATTGGTTAATGAGGCAGCTTCAACAAAAGATCTAGAAGAACAATCTGGTTAATGCAATACAAAAGGTTAGAAACAACAAAGCAGGAGGACTAAAGGCTTTTCTCTCCTCAAACATAGTTCCCCAAATAGTGCTGATCAAAGCTTGCTTTACCTGTTTTTGTTCTCCAGCTCTGCAATCAGCTGTCTTTGTTGTTTGTTGGCATCAAAGCTGAAACCCAGGTCTGTAGGTGGGCGAGGCTGGGGATGAGGAACAGAGGAAAATTAGACACAACATTCATTATCCATTACCACCTATGACATAGTTTGAACTGAACCCCTTGCCCAGAAGAGTTGTCAAGGCCTGGAACAGGCTGCCCGGGGCAGTGGTGGAGTCCCCATCACTGGAGGGGTTAAAAAGCTGTGTAGATGTGGTGCTGAGGGGCATGGCTTAGTGGGGGGCTGTTAGTGCTGGGTTAAGGGTTGCACTCGATCACCTACTGGTGTAGTCAAAGAGTGTGTCAGGAAGCTGAGGTCCCACGGTAGGTCCCTGTGTCCTGGTACAATCAGCTACAAGGACAAGTGGAGGTGATGTGTTTCATCTGCAGTCTCAGGAAGCTCCTGAGGTTCTGAGGCTCTTGGGACTTCATCCAAAGCACAAGAATCTGTGTCCTGCTGAAAAGGGGTGGGGTGGGGGGGTGTGCCTATAAAAAACCCATGCTGCTCCTTAATCCCTTTCTTCAGAAATCCTGCCCAGAGCATGAGCTCACCCTCATGACCTAAAGTACTTGAGTCCACAGGAGCAGAGACAACACTGCAGAGGAGAGACGTCCTTCATGCTGCTCACTTTCAAACATCACTAGTCAAGAGGTCTACAGTGGCTATTTTGTAGGACAACTCAATGTTCTCTTATTTGTTCTATTGCTTCCAAGAGCACATTTAATTTTTCATTTTAAATCAAAGTCACAGGGGTTGGAAAGGACCTTTGGAAACAGCTTAGCCCAAAACCCCCACTCAAAGCAATGCCAACTACAGCAGGCTGCTCAGGACATTGTGCAGCTGAGTTTTGAGTCCCTCCAAGGATGAAGACTCCACAATCTGCTCCAGTGGTTGAGCACTTAAGACCATAAGGAAGTTTTCCCTTTTGTTTAAAT
This sequence comes from Tricholaema leucomelas, assembly GCA_013400475.1. Classification (NCBI taxonomy): domain Eukaryota; kingdom Metazoa; phylum Chordata; class Aves; order Piciformes; family Lybiidae; genus Tricholaema lacrymosa; species Tricholaema leucomelas. The sequence continues at coordinate 179,344 of WAAF01004552.1, forward strand.
GGAAGTGAGCTGGTGTCCATTACTGCTCTAGGGTAGGGTGTCCCTGCCCATGGCAGGGGGGCTGGAACTAGATGATCCTTGTGGTCCCTTCCAACCCTGACTGATGCTATGATTACCTCTTGTTCTGCCATGGCACCACTGAACTGGCTCCACTGCTTCTTCCAACCATTAGCTATCAATACACAAAAAGACCCTCCCCAAATGTTCTCAAGGCTAAAGATACCCAGAAACTCCCCCCCCACCCCAAAAAAAAAAACAACCCAGACTGCTGATTCTCTACCAATATCTAAACCTTCCTGGTTCTTGAACTTCAAAGATCCTCAGCTTGAAGGTTTGCAAAGGAAGTGCCTAAAAGCACCAGGCAGAGGCACTGGAATCTGACCACCCCTACTGTCAGATGTTTAGCATTGCCCCCGAGCTATTTTTAGCCTGGACTAACCATCTCTTCCCCAGCAATTCTCAACGTGCTTCAGGATCTACTCTAAGCTGAGAACTATCTGCAGCAGGTGGTTGGGTTGGCACAGTTGCACTGGTCTAGAGGGGGAGAATGCTCAGGATGAGAGATGTGGGCACCAGAAGGATTTAATGACTGCTACACACAAAGCCTAAGAGTCTATCGGTGCAGTTTAATATCCTCACCAGTGACACAGACTGGGGGATCAAGTTCACCCTTGGCAAGTTTGCAGATGACACTGAGCTGAGTAGTGCAGCTGACACACCTGAGGAATGGGATCCATCAAAAGGGATCTAGACAAGCTGGAGAAGTGGGACTATGTGAATCTCTTGAGGTTCAAAATGGCCAAGTGTAATGTCCTGCACCTGGATTGGGGCATCCCCCAGTATCAGTCCAGGCTGGTGGATGAAGGGATGGAGAGCAGCTCTGTGGAGAAGGACTTCGGGCTGCTGGTGGGTGAAAAACTGGACAGGAGCTGGCAATATGCACTCACAGCACAGAAGCAAACCCAAAGCAGTGTGGAGCAGCAGGTTAAGGGAGGGGATTCTGCCTCTCTGTTTCACCTTGGTCACACTGCACTTGCAGTGCTGTGTTCAGGTCATCAGAGAAATGGACCTGTTTGAGCTAGTCCAGAGGAGGCCATAACAATGATCCAAGGGCTGGAATCCTTTTGTTGTGAGGACAGGCTGAGAGAGTTGAGGTTGTTCAGCCAGGGAAAGAGAAGACTACAGGGAGACCTTCTTGTGGCCTTTCACTACTTAAAGGGACTTACAGGAAAGCTGTGGACAGACTATTTAGCAGGACCTGTTGTGACAGGATATGGGGTGATAGTTTCAGATTAAAAAGGGATTGAGATTAGATATAGGGAGAAAGTTTATCACTATGGGTCTGTTGTGACAGGATATGGGGTGATAGTTTCAGATTAAAAAGGGATTGAGATTAGATATAGGGAGAAAGTTTATCACTATGAGGGTGATGAAAGAGCAGCCCAGGTTGCCCTGAGAGGTGGTAGATGAGCCAGCAATGTGCCCCATCCCTTGAACTGTTCCAAGACAAGTTGGACAGGTCTCTGAGTAACCTGCTCTAGTTGAAGATCTCCCTGCTGACTACAGGGGTTTGGACTAGATGAACTTTAAAGGTCCCTTCTCATCCAAAGCATTCTGTGACTCAGTGATTCTGTGACACAGTCAGCACTCCTCAGTCACCTATGATGTGGGCTCAGGAGAAGATGTGTCTAAACTCTTGCATATTCAAAAGTCTATTAGAGTCACTTGAGAGAGTGCTGAGCCTGATGGAAACACAACAGAGGTACATGTCTAACTGCTTCTGCACTTGTCTAGAGAATATCTGACACCTGTTCTAGATTTATTTGCCCTTGCATGGACAAGAAGAGACAGCTCCTGCCCCTCATTGCCCAGCAGACAGGCATCCTGGGAATCAATGGGCTACATCCTCCCTACCACTGCCCAGCTGCAGGCAGCAGTGCAAGATGCAGTGGTGAGCAAGAGGCAGTCCTGGGTTAGGTTTGGTTTCAAAAAACCCAACAGTAGGTTTAATGTTTAAAAATGACAACTACCCAGGACACAGACTTTACAGCCTTGAGGTAGAATCTTGATTAGAAAAGAGAAACCATCCTGAAGAAAGCACAAACAGATGCTTCAAGTAGCCAGGGGATAAGGAAATACATCAGAGTACTTTCAGCTTTAATAAACCTGAGGCAAGCTCAAAGCTTTTGTGTTCACCTCTGACAGCACTGGGTTTTATAAGTGACATTCCAGATGTGGCAAGAGGCTATCCCTAAAGGCTGCACCTCAAAACAATGCAAGAAGGAACCAACAGCTGCAGACCAGTCAGCTTAAACCCAGTTCTTGGAGAAAAAACACAGAGCAAACCCACTTGCCAGTGCTCAGAACAGGTTAGAGTCATCTAAATGGAGATTTTAAGAACAAATTACACCAAAGGAAACCATTTTCCCTCCACAGTAAAAAATCAAATCCTGTCCATGGGAAACTATGAACACAGTAGAATCATAGAATCATCACAGAATCAACCAGGTTGGAAGAGACCTCCAAGCTCATCCAGTCCAACCCTATCCAGTCAACCAGACCATGGCACTAAGTGCCTCACCAGGCTTCTCTTGAACATCTCCAGGGACAGCAACTCCACCACCTCCCTGGGCAGCCCATTCCAATGTCAATCACCCTCTCTGACAACAACTTCCTCCTAACACCCAACCTAGACCTCCCCTGGCACAACTTGAGACTGTGTCCCCTTCTTCTGTTGCTGGTTGCCGGGCAGAAGAGACCAACCCCACCTGGCTACAGCCTCCCCGAATGCTTTTGGCATCCTTTTGAGGGGTTAGTACCATTCAATACTTTCATGAATATCATGGACAATTACATTTCTTATCAGTTATTTTGCTCACAGGATCTTTTTGTGATTGTTCAATGATCAATAATCCTCCAAGTTCCTTCTCAACCCAGTCATGAGATGGAACCATTTTCTCTGTGACAGGCAAGTACCTTGCTGTAGCTTGAATGAAAATACAATGTCATAGAATCATAGAATCAACCAGGGACACCTAGATTTCCAAAACCTTCTCTCTGCCTTTCTGAAGTCTAGAGGACTGCAGGCTGTTCTGTAGAGTAGGTGGTTTAATGAATGCTATTTCATCCTCTGCATCACATCTCTTGTCACATCTGGAGGTCTCATCTAGGTCTGAGCTCCCCAGTTCAAGAGAGACAGGGAACTAACGGAGTGAGTCCAGCAGCGGCTTCAAAGATGCAGAGGAGACTGAAGCATCTCTCTGAGGAGGAAGGGATGAGACACCTGGGGCTGTTTAGCCTGGAGAAGAGCAGACTGAGAGGGGATCTTCTCAATGCTTATCAATATCTAAAGGTCTGGGAACGGGAGGATAAAGGCAGATTTTTTTCAGTGGTGACTGTCAACAGGCACATAACTGGAACCCTGAAGGTTCCATTTGAACAGGAGGATAAACTTGTGAAGGTGATGGAGCCCTGGACCAAGCTGCCCAGAGAGGTTGTGGAGTCTTCTTCTCTGAAGAGATTCCAAACCCACCTGGAAACCATGCTGGGCAACTTGCTTTAGCAGGGTAGTTGGATTAGATGATCTCTAGAGGTACCTTCTAATCCCATCATGCTGGGACTGAGTCCAACTTGCTTGGACTGATATTTCAAATAAGGAGCATTCAGATCTCACCTACAGTGTACCTTTTCTTGGGTAACAGAAGGGGATTTAATGACAGTGTTTAACCAAGCCTCCAGAAGCCAATTTGGCAAACCACTGTACTCCTCCATCACTCTGATTTGGAAGAAACTGCCAAAGAACAACAGTAAACCTCACGTCTCATGGGCATCAGATTCGAGGTTTCTTGGCGCAAGGACATCATGGTGTCATGGCAAATCTGAAACAGTTACTTCCCCTGCCTTTCACTGTGGTATCACAATGTTCTTTATGACAAAGGAAACAAACAAGAGAAAATGGTTCATACAATTGGTGCATGAAGAAGAAGAAGACGAAGACGAAGAAGATGAAGACGAGGAGGAAGAAGAAGAAGAGGAGGAAGAAGAGGAAGAGGAGGAGGAGGAGGAAGAGGAGGAGGAGGAGGAGGAGGAAGAGGAGGAGGAGGAGGAAGAGGAGGAGGAAGAGGAAGAGGAAGAGGAAGAGGAAGAGGAGGAGGAAGAGGAAGAGGAGGAGGAGGAGGAGGAGGAAGAGGAGGAGGAGGAGGAGGAGGAAGAGGAAGAGGAGGAGGAGGAGGAAGAGGAAGAGAAGGAGGAGGAGGAAGAAGAGGAAGAAGAAGAGGAAGAAGAGGAAGAAGAGGAAGAAGAAGAAGAGGAAGAAGAGGAAGAAGAGGAAGAAGA
>WAAF01004552.1:183738-289139 GCA_013400475.1 Tricholaema leucomelas
GAAGAAGAAGAAGAAGAAGAAGAAGAAGAAGAAGAAGAAGAAGAAGAAGAAGAAGAACAAGAAGAAGAAGAACAAGAAGCAGAAGAAATGAGCCAAGGACCAAGCTGCAAAGAAGTGCAGCAGGAAATCCAGTTTACTTCTTCTTCCTTTATGAAAAGTACTTATTAAATAATGCCTATAAGCTTAAAAGAAAAGTTACATGAAGTGAAAACGATCAGTATTATTTAGGCTGTAGGTAGCTTTAATGAGATGAGCTGATGCTTTTAGCAGTGCACAATGCTGAGGGAAGAGCAGCAACCACACACCGCTGTCAAAAAAGAGCAATGTGGGCAAGAACCTAATTATCGTAACTCATCCACATAACTCAACCTAATTATCCACTCACCCATGATTATTATCTCATATTTATTAGGTGCTTGTACTTTTCCTAGCTGCAAGGCTGCAAAGGTCAGCAGACTCCTGCCAAGAGTGCATAGTCCCTGTGGACCTCTGCTCCTGCTGAGTGCCGCAGGCTGCTGCCTGCCTCGGTGGGTCACGCTCCATCAGAAGTCACTGGGAAGCAGAAGGCACATCTGGCTCACAGACCAGATACCAACCTCTGCTTATACAAACTAACCTCCACAGGTGTATCAGCAGAACCTCAGGAGGATCTTGGAGTGTGCTACAGCTGGAAATGGGGAAAGGTGGAGGTGAAGGAAATGGGTTGATGCCAATGGGATGAGGTTCAACAAGGTCAAATGCTGGGTCCTGCATTTCAGTCACAACAACCTCATGAATGTTCCAGGCTTCGGGAAGAATGGCTGGAAACCGTCAGGCAGAATAGGACCTGAGGGCATTGATTGCCAGTGGCTGAGGATGAGCCAGCCTGTGCCTAGGTGGCCAAGAAGGTCAACAGCACCCTGGCTTGGATCAACAATAGTGTGGCCAGCAGGACCAGGGAGGGATTGTTCTCCTATACTGGGCACTGGTGAGGCCACACCTTGATAAATCATGGAGCAAAGCTGGAGGTAGGGAGATTCAGACTGGATGTGAGGAGGAAGTTGTTGAGCATGAGAGTGGGGAGAGGCTGGAATGGGGTGCCCAGGGAGGCGGGTGAGGCCCCATTTCTGGAGGTGTTTAAGGACAGGCTGGCTGAGGCTGTGTGCAGCCTGCTCTAGGGTAGGGTGTCCCTGGGCATGGCAGGGGGGTTGGAACTGGCTGATCACTGTGGTCCCTTCCAACCCTGACTGATTCTATGATTCTATAATTGGGTTCACTTTTGTGCTTCTCACTCCAAGGACATTGAAGTGCTGAAGCAAATCCACAGAAGGGCAACAAAGCTGGCAAAGGACCTAGAGCACAAGTCTTGTGAAGAGCAGCTAAGGGAACTGGGGTTGTTTAGCCTGGAGAAAAGAAGGCTGAAGGGAGAACTTTTTACTCTCTACAACTCCCAGAAAGGAGGCTGGAGTGAAGTGGGGGTAAGTCTCTTCTCTCAAGCAACAAGCAATAGGACAAGAGGAAATGACTTAAAATTGTACCAGTGAGGCTTAGGTTAGATATCAGGAACAATCTGTTCACTGCAAGGGTTGGCAAAGCCTGAAACAGGTTGCTTAGTGCAGAAGTGGAGTCCCCATCCCCGGAGAGGTTTAAAAGCTGTGTAGATGTGGCACCGACATGGATTAGTGGTGACCTGGCAGTGCTGGGTTAATAGTCCTAAAGGTCTTCTCTGACCAAAATGATTCTGTGATTCTGTGCTTAAGATAAGTAACTGCTTCTGCTGGAGGCTGCAGAAGACAAAGGCTGTACCTGAAACATGGGTGCATGGGTATGCATCTGGTCTACAATAGGAAGTGCAGTGCAGCAATGAGGAAGTTCTGGAGCCCCTATTCCAAGAGGGATGTGGAGATGCTGAAGCGTGTCCAGAGAAGGGCCAGGAGGATGCTCAGAGGGCTGCAGCAGCTCTGCTGTGAGTACAGAAGGGGACTACAAAAAAGCTGGGGAGGGACTTCTGAGGCTCTCAGGGAGTGGCAGGAATGGGGGAATGGAGCAAAGCTGGAGGTGGGGAGATTGAGAGTGGAGGTGAGGAGGAAGTTGTTGAGCATGAGAGTGGTGAGAGGCTGGAATGGGTTGCCCAGGGAGGTGGTTGAGGCCCCATTGCTGGAGGTGTTTCAGGCCAGGCTGGATGAGGCTGTGTGCAGCCTGCTCTAGGGTAGGGTGTCCCTGGGCATGGCAGGGGGGTTGGAACTGGCTGATCCTTGTGGTGCCTTCCAACCCTGACTGATTCTATGATTCTACAATTCTATGATTCTAAGCAATGGTGCTGCCTGTCCAAAGCTGTTACTGCAGGCCTGATGGTGTGTGTCCACCTTCAACAGACAGAAACAGAGACCAGTTTTTTGAGGATATGATAAGTCAAGCTGCTTCATTTTGAGGGAAATACTGTAAAATGGCAGCTGTGAATTGAGGGAGATCATCACTGCTCAGTGCCAGGGTAGAGTGCTCCTGGCAAATGCTGCTCTGCTTTCACGTGGATAAAAAGGCAGGGATGAGTACCTAGGATGACCTAGCGTGGCCAGTAGGACAAGGGAGGTTATTCTGCCCCTGCACTCAACACTGGTCACCTTGAGTTCTGGGCTCCTAAATTCAAGAGAGATGTTGAGATACTGGAAGGTGTCCAGAGGAAGGCGACAAAGCTGGTGAGGGGCCTGGAGCACAGCCCTGTGAGGAGAGGCTGAGGGAGCTGGGGGTGTGCAGCCTGCAGAAGAGGAGGTTCAGGGATGACCTCATTGCTGTCTACAACTACCTGAAGGGAGGCTGTAGCCAGGTGGGGTTGGTCTCTTCTGCCAGGCAAGCATTCTGCCAGGCAAGCAGCAACAGAACAAGGGGACAGAGTCTCAAGTTGTGCCAGGGGAGGTCTAGGCTGGATGTTAGGAGGAAGTTGTTGGCAGAGAGAGTGATTGGCATTGGAATGGGCTGCCCAGGGAGGTGGTGGAATCGCCGTGCCTGGAGGTGTTGAAGCAAAGCCTGGCTGAGGCACTTAGTGCTATGGTCTGGTTGCTTGGCCAGGGCTGGGTGCTAGGTTGGACTGGATGAGCTTGGAGGTCTCTTCCAACCTGGTTGATTCTATGATTCTATGATTCATCCATCTGTGGAATGAATTCTATGGAATTTTAGTAAGTTCTTACTTGTCATGGTCTCTTCTAGCAATCTGCTGTTCAAGCAGCATTTACTTTTACCAGTTTAAAATTGCTTGGGTGCTTAGTTTAGTTTTGTCCATTTTGAGACACTGCAAACACAAACAAATCTCTTCCCTTCTTAGGCTCCTTCCCTCTGCTATAAATATATTCCACACTGTTTGTTCCACAATTTGTTTTCCTCAGGTATCTACGTATTTATCTCTTCTCTCAACTAAGTAGCACTAATCTGCTTATTCTCTTGTCTCCTCTGACCTCATTTCTAATACATTTGCCTTGTCGTTTCCCCTGTTGCCAGAGGATGCAGCGTTTCTGCTGAAGAGGAGGAAAGCGAGCTGCTCTTTCAGCTGGATAAACAAAAGCAGGGGGTTTCATGCAGTTATTAGCATCAAACTACTCATTAGGCTCTGAAAAACAGCTCCTGCCACGCTCCCTGGTCAGTAAGAGAGGGATGGAATATTGACTTACTGCATTTCCAGCTTCGGCAGCCAGCCGGGCGGCGTATCTGGCAATCAGCCTGTGCTCCTCGTCCAGCCGGCCAGGGCTGTCCAGGACACTGCTGGGGAAAGCCAAAACACTTTGTCAGTACCTGTTGCCTCTAAATGCTCCTCAGCCTGGGGCATAACAGAAGAAAGCTGTGTTATTGCAACGGGACAGTGATGGGGAAGTGAAGAGTTGCATGGCAAAAAACAGATATCAGTCCCTTTTCCAGTCTGCTTCAGAAATGGGGACTGCTTTCCACACCTTCCTAGCAGCATTTCACCCTTCTGCCTAGCAGAATTCTGTCCTTCTGCCTAGCAGCATTTCATCCTGTTCAATATCCTTATTGACGATCTGGACCAGGGGATTGAGTCCAGCATCAGTAAGTTTGCAGATGACAGCAAGCTAGGAGCAGGTGTGGACCTGTTGGAAGGTAGGAGAGCCCTGCAGAGGGACCTGGACAGGCTGGCTGGGTGGGCAGAGGCCAGTGGGATGGGACTGAGCAAGGCCAAGGACACGATTCTACACTTTGGCCACAACAACCCCAAGCAGTGCTGCAGGCTGAGGACAGAGTGGCTGAGAGCAGCCAGGCAGAGAGACACCTGGGGGTGCTGGTAGAGAGTAGCTGAAGATGAGCCAGCACTGTGCCCAGGTGGCCAAGAGAGCCAATGGCATCCTGGCCTGGATCAGGTACAGTGTGGCCAGCAGGACAAGGGAGGTTATTCTGCCCCTGGGCTCAGCANNNGAGGAGGCTCAGGGCTGACCTCATTGCTGTCTACAAGTACCTGAAGGGAGGCTGTAGCCAGGTGGGGTTGGTCTCTTCTGCCAGGCAAGCAGCAACAGAAGGGGACACAGTCTCAAGCTATGCCAAGGGAGGTCTAGGCTGGATGTTAGGAGGAAGTTGTTGTCAGAGAGAGTGATTGGCATTGGAATGGGCTGCCCAGGGAGGTGGTGGAGTCACTGTCCTTGGAGATGTTGAAGCAAAGCCTGGATGTGGCACTTAGTGCTATGGTCTAATTGACTGGACAGGGCTGGGTGCTAGGTTGGACTGGATGAGCTTGGAGGTCTCTTCCAATCTGGTTGATTCTATGATTCTGTGACAAATATTCCATAAGAAACCAGGAGAACATCTTTCTATCTACCAACTGCTCCCCTCCTAATACACCCCAGGACGTCATTTGCCTTCTTGGCTACAAAGCTACATTGCAGGGGAAAGAAGAGGAACAGGGTGAGGAGGAGGCCAAGCAAGAGATTCAAGCTGGAGGTTACCCTTTCTTGAAACTTCCCCCCTTACACTGAGTCTGGGATACACCTGTGAGCCAACTCCAGCCAGCTGCCCTGACTGACTCAGAGCTGCTAATGGCCTACAGCACATGGCTGGTCTGTGATTCTGTCCCAGCAAATCCAGGACCTCCTCTAAAAGGGAAGCCATTAAATTATTTATATAAACCACACCACTATTAACTGAAAACCACCAGGATTCATGTGGAAAGGGCCTGAAGGTGTTTAAATAAACAGTGCAATGGAAGAAACTGCCAAAAGGTGACTGAAACCTGTGGGAAAACAGATTTAAGAGAACAAAACATCAGAGCCTTTAGAGGAGGCTTGATGAACCTTCTCATGCCTTCATGTCAATTCGTTTCCTGACTAATTTTTGTTGAAGAACAATTTTTTTCCCATCCCACTTTCTGAATTTGCCAGTTTTGTTTAGCTTGCCTCTGTCTGCACAACTCCATTCCATACCTTCTACCCTTTCAATAATCTGTTTCAATAATCAAGTGCAAGGTCCTGCACTTTGGCCACAACAACCCCAAGCAGTGCTACAGGCTGGGGACAGAGTGGCTGAGAGCAGCCAGGCAGAGAGGGACCTGGAGGTGCTGGTAGAGAGTAGCTGAAGATGAGCCAGCAGTGGGCACAGGTGGGCAGGAGAGCCAATGGCAAGCTGGACTGGATCAGGGAGAGTGTGGCCAGTAAAACAAGGGAGGTTATTCTGCCCCTGGACTCAGCACTGGTCAGGCCACCCCTTGAGGCCTGTGTCCAGTTCTGGGCTCCTCTACTCAAGAGAGATGTTGAGGTGCTGGAAGGTGTCCAGAGAAGGGCACCAAAGCTGGTGAGGGGCCTGGAGCACAGCCCTGTGAGGAGAGGCTGAGGGAGCTGGGGGTGTGCAGCCTGCAGAAGAGGAGGCTCAGGGCTGACCATGAGCAACAGAAGAAGGGGACACAGTCTCAAGCTGTGCCAGGGGAGGTCTAGCCTGGATGTTAGGAGGAAGTTGTTGGCAGAGAGAGTGATTGGCATTGGAATGGGCTGCCCAGGGANCTTCTGCACTTGCTTTTAGAACTATTTGAAGTGGAGCTCAAGTCCATCTCCTGGCCCCTGATGCATTATTCTTTAATATAAACCAGCTTGAACAAGGAAACTTGACCACTGCTTACATCTCTTGGATTAACAGAGGGAGCATTAAACACCATCTGCAAAACACCATGGAATTCTTCACATTGTTTCACAAAGGAAAATTCACTTCTCTATAGTTTTAATTTCTTTGGAGCCTTTGCAAAGGATTCTCACCTTGAAAACTCCTCTTGGATAGGAGCCTTGTGGAGCTCCCTGTGCCTGCAAACTGTGACCCTCCTCTTGCCTACGGCAGTCCCACCAGTATTCAGTGCTGCCTGTCCTGGGGTGACAGCCAACACACTAACTCAAGGTCTGGAGAAGAAGAGGGAAGGCAGCAAAGGGGAAGATTAAGCCTGGCTTAAGCCCATATCCTTATATGTGAACAACAGTTTAGTGGTTTTCACAACCACAGGACTTTGGAAAGGCAGTGTTACACATTTCTTCATCTTAAAAATACTTGGAACCTCATGAAGTTCAGCAAGGGCAAGCATAAGGTACCTGCTCTGGGGAGAAATAACCCCCTGCACCAGGACAGGTTAGGGATGGGACAAGCTGGAAAGCAGCTCTGCATAGAAGGAAGTGGTGGTGAACAACAAATTCACCATGAGGCAACAATGAATGAAAATGTCAGTGGTGTTCTTGTGTGCATTCAGAAGTATGGCCAGCAGGTCAAAGGAGGTTCTCCTCCCTCTCTAGTCTGTTGTAGAAAGGCCACATTTGGAGTCCTGGGTCCAGTTCTGGGCTCCCCAGTGCAAGAGAGAGAGGGAACTACTGGAGAGACTCACCACTAGGAGGCTGAAGCACCAATCTAAGGAGGAAAGTGAGAGACCTGGGGCTCTTTAGCCTGGAGAAGAAAGGGCTGAGAGAGGATCTTCTCAATGCTCAATATCTAAAGAGCAGGAGGCAGGAGGATGGAGCCAGACTCTTTTCAGTGGTGCCCAGCAACAGGACAAGGGCCAGAGGGCACAAACTGGAACCGAGGAGGCTCTGCCTGAATAGGAGAAAAACTTGCTTTGCTGTGAGGGTGCCAGAACACTGGAACAGGCCCCAGGGGATGTAAGAGAAGATGATAGCACAGGAGGAGGTTTGAGACCTTGGACTCCTTCCAAAACTGCTTAGGAATTCATGATGCTGCGAAGTAGCAAAGAAGGCAGGGCTTAGTCTAGCACTGACCTGAAGGGGCACACTTCCCAGGTGTCAACTGATGAGGAGCCAAATGGAGACAGAATGCTTTTAAAAGTGACTTCTCCCTTTAATTCTCCTCTAAATCCAGACAGCTGCCATTTCAGAGGGTCAAATCAAACCAGCACACAGAATAGAATAGAATCAACCAGGTTGGAAGAGACCTCCAAGCTCATCCACTCCAACCTAGCACACAGCCCTGTCCAGTCAACCAGACCATGGCACTAAGTGCCTCATTCAGGCTTTGCTTCAACACCTCCAGGCACAGCGACTCCACCACCTCCCTGGGCAGCCCATTCCAATGCCAATCACTCTCTCTGCCAACAACTTCCTCCTAACATCCAGCCTAGACCTGCCCTGCCACANTGTGGCCTGACCAGTGTTGAGCACAAGGGAAGAACAACCTCCCTCATCCTACTGGCCACACTGTTCCTGTTCCAGGCCAGGATGCTATTAGCTCTCCTGCCCACCTGGGCACACTGCTGGCTCATCTTCAGCCTACCATCCACCAGTACCCTCAGGTCCCTTTCTGCCTGGCTGCTCTCCAGCCACTCTGTCCCCAGCTTGTAGTGCTGCTTGGGGTTGTTGTGGCTAAAGTGCAGGACCCTGCCCTTGGCCTCGTTCAATCTCATCCCATTGGCCTCTGTCCACCCATCCAGCCTGTCCAGGTCCCTCTGCAGGGCTCTCCTACCCTCCAACAGATCAACACCTACTCCTAGCTTGCTGTCATCCACAAACTTACTGATGCATTTACTTAGTGAAGCATCTAACCACTCATCCATTCACTTAGATCAGCCCACCAAAAGCAAAGCACATCAACACTTCAGCCAGTTGTCTTTTGCAGGAAGCATGGGATACATCATACATTAAAATAATGACACTCTGGGCAGGGCTGCTTAATTTTCTTCTGGTGAAAAGTGGAGCTGAAATAGAAGTTTCAAGAGGATAAGGGAAAAATAGGCTCGTTGAATGATGTGGAATATAAGTTATGAATGCTGAGCTTAAGAAGTATGTCCCAAACATCTGTTCAAGTAACAAAGCACAACTCAGCAGCTCTGTAAGCTTTCTGACTGTGTACAGTCTCACTTGCTGTGCTCTGCAGCTGCTTTGCCTCCAGCAGATCGTTTAGGGTGGGGAATTTCTATTACTTCTTTAAAAAGCACAAGTTGGCTTGCTACCACAATTATAGAGGAGGTAGAAAAGCCCAGGAAAAAAAAAGATGTTACAACATAAATGAAGTCCATGGAGCTCTCTTTGCTCTGCTTCTTGTATAGTTTGGATGGACTTTTTGGGTGGAATCGGTGAATTTTGGCTGGAATCGGTGAATTAAAGAACTTTTAATATGCTGAAAAATCTCAGGGATCCTCTTAGTCATGGCTGAAAGGCTCTCAAAGTTTAGCTGAAAGACATGAAAAGATGCTGGGTGACAAAGAGCAGAGGTAATCATATACAAACTCAGTGGCTGGGGATGGAAGAAAGAAATTCAGATGTGAAGTAGAACTCTTTTTTCAAAAGAGGCAGCACAATTAATCACTGAGAAAGGCTATGATGGAGAAGCTACTCATATCATCAACAGTGTTCTCTGACAGCTACATCTTCAGAGGAAAGAAGTATTAGGTTCAGCTCAGGGATGAGTGGGGATGACAATGTTAAACCAAAAGAGAGGAGATTCAGACTTGAAAGAAAGAAGAAATTCTTTGTGCTGAAGGTGGTTAGACCCTGACCCAGGTGGCCCAGAGAGGTGGTAGATGATTCATGCCTGGAATCATTCCAGGTCAGATTGGACAAAGCTCTGAGCAATCTGCTCTAGTTTCAGAAGTCCTTGCTACTGTGGGGAAGATGGACTTGATGACCTTTAAAGTTCCTTTCCCACCCAAACCATTCTATCTCGCTGGATAAGGAATTGGCTGGATGACTGCACGCAGAGAGTGGTGATCAAGGGCACAATGTCCACCTGGAGACCAGTGACAAGTGGCACCCCTCAGGGGTCAGTGCTGGCACCAGTTCTGGTTAACATCTTTGTTGGTGATATGGACAGAGGAATCAGTGCACCCTCAGCGAGTTTGAAGATGACACCAAGCTGTGTGGCACAGTTGACTTGCTAGAGTGACCTGGACAGGCTGGAGAGGTGGGCCCAGGCCAACCTCATGACATTCAACAAGGCCAAGTGTTATGTCCTGCACCTGGGTCGGTGCAATCCCAAGCACAGATACAGGCTGGGTGGTGAATGGCTGAGTGCAGCCCTGAGAAGAAGGACCTGGGGGTCTGGGTTGACGAAAAGCTCAACATGAGCCTGCAGTGTGCACATGCAGCCCAGACAGCAACCCTGTGCTGGGCTGCAGCGAGAGCAGTGTGGCCAGCAGGGCAAGGGAGGGGATTCTGCCCCTTGGCTCTGCTCTCCTCAGACCCCACCTGGAGTACTGTGTGCAGTTCTGGAGCCCCCAACACAAGAAGGACATGGAACTGTTGGAGCCAGTCCAGAAGAGGCCACCAAGATGATGAGAGGGCTGCAGCACCTCTGCTATGAGGCCAGGCTACAAGAGTTGAGGCTTTTCAGCCTGGAGAAGAGAAGGCTTCGAGAAGACCTTATAGTGGCCTTCCAGTATCTGAAGGGAGCCTACAAGAAGGCTGGGGAGGGACTATTGACAAGGTCTAGTAATGACAGGATGAGGAGCAATGTGTTTAAACTGGCAGAGAGGAGATTTAAACTAGATGTTAGGAAGAAGTTCTTTACAGTGAGGGTGGTGAAACACTAGAAACAGGTTGTCCAGGGAGGTTGTGGCTGCTCCCTCCCTGGAGGTATTCATGGCCAGGCTGGATGAGGCTCTTAGCAACCTGTTCTAGTTGGAGGTGTCCCTGCCTATAGCAGGAGGTTGGAACTGGATGATCCTTGAGGTCCTTTCCAACCTAAACCATTCTATGATTCTAAATAGGGTGGTCCCTAAAGAAGGTCTATGGGGACTATTCTATGATTCTGTGCACAGGATAGGAGAGGATAGGATAGGACAGGACAGATTGTTTCAGGTGGCAGGGACCTATACCAATCACCTGGCCAGCTGACTGATCACTTTAGTACTGAACAAAAGTTGAAGTGCGTTGTTAAGGATATTGTCCAAGTGCCTCTTATATGTCACATATTCTGTACACTAGTGTTAAGATTGGTATGAGATGACACACAAGATACTCTAATGGTCTCTTCTGGTGCTGTTCTGACAGGAGAGGGGCCATGAGGAGCATCAGAACAGCAGTCCTGTACTATGCCTCCCACAGCAACCCAGAGCAGATGTAAAGAACAGAAACAGAAGTTGTTCAGCATGAGAGTGGTGAGAGGCTGGAATGGGTTGCCCAGGGAGGTGGTTGAGGCCCCACGCCTGGAGGTGTTTAAGGCCAGGCTGGATAAGGCTGTGGGCAGCCTGCTCTAGGGTAGGGTATCCCTGGGCATGGCAGGGGGGGTTGGAACTAGATGATTCTTATGGTCCCTTCCAACCCCGACTGATTCTATGATTCTGTGAAAAGAGAAATGATGGCTATCACAGGAAGAACTTCCCTAAGTGACATTTTACTGTTGTCTCACTCAGAAATAGAGATGCTCTGCAAAGGCTGGCTGAAGTACAAGGAGACTATCCACAAAGACTGTCCAGAGGAGAAAGCTACACTGTTAGATGAGATTTTGGAAGGGTTGAGACATAAAAACCGAAAGAATGACCAAATTCCAGCATAGTGGAGGTCTGAAGTGACCTCTGCAGATCATCTAGTCCAACCTCACTGCTATAGCAGGATAACCCAGAGCAGGTTGCCTGGGATCGCATCCATCCGGATTTGGATACCCTCCAGAGAAGGAGACTCCATAACCTCTCTGGTCAGCTCCAGCACCCTCACACAAAAGAATTTTCTCCTGTTCAAAAGGAACCTCTTGGGTTCCACCTTGTGCCTGTTGCTGGGCATCACTGAAGACAGTCTGGTCTCATCTGCTTGCCTCCCACACGTCAGATATTGATCAGCATTGAGAACATCGCCGAAGTGACAGTGAAGCACTTTCCTCAGTTCCTCCTGCTGAACTGGGAGCCATTTCCAGGCACAATGAAAACAGGATTTAAACTGGTTTTGTTGTGTTTGACTCCTTCTTGGAGTGGAGTATCAAGTGGTTTCTTTAAATGTAAAGCCTCACAAAGTCTGAGCACCCCTCCTCTAGCTGGTTGTGACATGGCAGTTAGGAGCTACACACAGGATTTCCATCTGTCACGCATACTTCAAGATGCATTCCTTTGTATCTCCAAGTCCTATGATTACAGTAATTGAATGATGGTGAGAGCCTGACATTCCTTGGTTTTTATTGTCTTGGGGGCAATATTATGGGCTTTCAGTTCATAGCAGGTGATGACAGACAACAGTGATTCACTACTAAGAAAAAAAACCCTGACACAGATCTAGTCAGCCAGAATGGACCTCATCAACAAAGCTGTGGAGTACACATTGCTGCATGACACAGTGATGAAATAGGGCTCTAAAAATATCATCCAGAGGATGACAACATGGATAGAGCAAGGTCTTTACATACAGCCTCCAGATTACCAAGCCTCCTTTTCATTTTCAGCTCTGGCTCTGTAAAGGCAGAATTTAATTAGGTCCAAAAGTGGATGTCAGCTACGTCCCATGAGCTGAGTTTTGAGGCTTTAGGGTAACCTTTCAGTATAGACACAGACATGAACTATAAAAGTGAACAAATAGGAAAGCTGAGATTAAAGAAATGAATTCTTCAAAGCATCAGCTCTTTTTTTTTTTTTTGGTTTTTGGGTTTTTTTTGAAAGGCACAGAAAGAAAAGAGGATCATGGTAATGGGGTTGGAAGAGCTTGCTCATTTAGCTCAGGTAACAAAAGTGATGACAGGATGGGACATCTGCCTGTGACAATGATACGAGGTCTGGAGCCTCTCTGCTGTGAGGACAGGCTGAAAGAGTTGGGGGGGATTCAGCCTGGAGAAAAGAATGCTCCAGGGAAACCTTTTTGTGGCCTTTCATAGAATCACAGAACCAACCAGGTTGGAAGAGACCTCAAGATCATCCAGTCCAACCTAGCACCCAGCCCTGGCCATTCAACTAGACCATGGCACTAAGTGCCTCATCCAGGCTTTGCTTCAACACCTCCAGGGACTGAAAGAGTTGGGGTTGTTCAGTCTGCAGAAGAGGAGGCTCCCAGGTGACCTTCTTGTGGACTTCCAGGATCTGAAGGGGGCCCACAAAAAAGATGGGGAGGGACTTCTGAGGCTCTCAGGGAGTGACAGGACTGGGGGGAATGGAGCAAAGCTGGAGGTGGGGAGATTCAGGTTGGATGTGAGGAGGAAGTTGTTGAGCATGAGAGTGGTGAGAGCCTGAAATGGGTTCCCAAGGTGATGGTTGGTTAAGGCCCCATCCCTGGAGGTGTTTAAGGCCAGGCTGGCTGAGGCTGTGTGCAGCTTGCTCTAGGGTAGAGTGTCCCTGGGCATGTCAGGGGGGTTGGAACTGGCTGATCCTTGTGGTCCCTTCCAACCCTGACTGATTCTGTGATTCTGTCATACACTGAGTGGAGTGGAGTGGGACTGGATGCAGATATTCCTTCCTGTCAGATGTCTCCTCCTGTGCTATTGGTGTGTGCACAAACACGTGTTTCTGTGCCCTCAGGAGGTTTTGGAGAACACTACAGACATTTCCTTCTGTTTGCCAACCTTAGATGGGATCATCATTCCCAGAAGAAGTAACAGTTGTTGTACCTGTCCCTGCTCCGGGAACGCTTCCCTAACACTAACCGTGCCCCGCTCTGCAGCCGGCTCACGTAGGTGGCTATCAATGTGTGCTCATCAGCAACTGGGCTGGCAGTGTCCAAGGAGTGGGGTGACCTGATGTTAATGGAGGCAAAAGAGAGCAAACAAAACAGGACATAAATACAAAGCAAATAATTAATGAATGTTAACAAAACAGACAGTCAAAAAGCAAACCAAACATGAGCGATTAAAAATGGAAAGATGTTTCTGTAAGCCCCATGAAAACGACCTGTGAGGGATGAAAACATTTGCGTAGGCAAATGAGGAATGGGTACAGTTGGGGAGTGACCCTGAGCCTGCTGTCCCATGGAGAGACAGCCTCAAACAATGCCATCACAGCTCTGATGGCAGCAGGGACATTCCCACCAGAATCTGTGGTCTCCAGGGAGCTTCTGGGAACAGCTGAGAACAACCGGAGCCAGCATGGCTGGGCAGACTGAAACCCCAACCTGGGAGAGAACTTACCCTTGTGCTGGCAAAGGGCACCCAGAATACCTCAAACCAATTTGGATGGTAGTTTTATTGCCTTGTCTAAAATCAGACCTGTAAGTGGCCAGTTTCTTTCTTTCATAATAGAATCATAGAATCAACCAGGTTGGAAGAGACCTCCAAGCTCACCCAGTCCAACCTAGCACCCAGCCCTAGACAATCAACCAAACCATGGCACTAAGTGCCTCATCCAGGCTTTGCTTCAACACCTTCAGAGATGGTGATTCCACCACCTCCCTGGGCAGCCCATTCCAATGCCAATCACTCTCTCTGACAACAACTTCCTCCTAACATCCAGCCTAGACCTGCCCTGCCACAACTTGAGACTGTGTCCCCTTGTTCTGTTGCTGGTTCAGACCTGTAAGTGGCCAGTTTCTTTCTTTCATAATAATAAATGAAAATAAGAGGAAAATGATAAAAATCTAAATAAAATGACTTGGTACCAACTACCAAGAGTAGCAGATACCAACGAATCAAACTGCCCTCTAAAAGGGATTAATTAAATGACATTTTTGCTTGTTTGTTTCGAGGACTCATATAAAAATAAGGCTATTGTGGTTCTGATTATTTCTATGTATAGAGGTTGGATACAGGACTAGGAGGAATGGAGTGAAGCTGGAGATGGGTAGGTTCAGACTGGAGGTGAGCAGGAAGTTGTTGAGCATGAGAGTGGTGAGAGGCTGGACTGGGTTGCCCAGGGAGGTGGTTGAGGCCCCATGGCTGGAGGGGTTTAAGGCCAGGCTGGCTGAGGCTGTGTGCAGCCTGCTCTAGGGTAGGGTGTCCCTGGGCATGTCAGGGGGGTTGCAACTGGCTGATCCTTGTGGTCCCTTCCAACCCTGACTGATTCTATGATTCTATGTGAAATATTGAGAATAGAATAGAATAGAATAGAATCAATCAAGTTGGAAGAGACCTCCAAGATCATCCAGTCCAACCTATCACCCAGTCCTATCCAGTCAACTAGACCATGGCACTAAGTGCCTCATCCAGTCCATCATTTGTCAGAAGTCATCTCACACAGAGAACTATTTGTCTATATCACAGAGCCTCAGAATTCCAGCACGGTGCAGGTTGGAAGGGAACTCTGGAGATCATCCAGTCTAACCTCCCTGATAAAGCAAAGTCACTCATAGCAGGTTGCCCAGGATCATGATGTCCTTGTGGGCTTGGAATCTCTCCAGAGAGGGAGCTCCATGACCTCTCTGGGCAGCCTCTTCTAGGACTCTGCACTCTCACAGGAAAGAAGTTCAGAAGCTCCTGGGTTCCCGTGTGTGCCCAATGGCCCTCGTCACAGGGTACAACTGAAAAGAGTCTGGCCCCATCCTCCTGACCTCTGCCCTTTAGATACTGCTCAGTACTGAGAAGATCCACTTCCCTCCTCCAGGCTAAACAGTCCCAGGTCTCTCAGCCTTTCCTCCTCAGATGCTTAGTCCGCTCGGAATCTTTGCAGCCTCTGCTGGACTCTCTTCAGTAGTTCCCTGTCTCTCTTGAACTGGGAAGTCCAGAACTGGACCCAAGACTCCAGATGTGGCCTCACTAAGGCATAGTAGAGGGGGTGAGGAACCTTCTTTGACATGCTGGTCACACTCTCTCCTGCCTGCCGTTCCACCATATGAAATAATGCATGTCTAGAAAAAGCACCACTCTCTACTGGGAGATGAAAATCCTGTGCAGGTATGAGATCAGATTTTCACATAAAGAATGATTACTGAGCATAAATCACTGTTATTTTAGCCTAATATTCTTCCTAAAACACCAGTGTTCAAGGAATCCCATTTGTCACCTCCCTATCAGGTGTTCAAGCTGCTCTTTCAGTTCCTAACCTGCAGTTAATTCCTCTTTCACATATGGCCAGGAAGTTATTTGTTTCAGCAACCTTTAAAGACATGGCTTTTATTGCTGTTAGCATTAACACACTAGGAAAGCAGAATTCACATTTTTCAGACACACAAACTCTTTTCTCCTATGTTACATGCAGCAACATGCCTGAGAAGTCTGCCAGAAGCAGAATAAGACCTTATTAAAAAGGAGGTAAAATGAAATTATCTACATCAGCCCCTCTGGGGCAAGGAGCAACCTCTGTAATAATGGGTTTGTAATCAGAAGGTGACTTAATGTTAACCACTGCATGGAGGAATTATTAAGCAATCCACAATTCACTGCTGGCAAGTGCTGAAAAGTTCGGTTTAGGTGGGCTTTAGAGCAGGCAGATGGCTGCAAACACAACAAGTAAGATTGACTGGCATTGGAATGGGCTGCCCAGGGAGGTGGTGGAGTCGCTGTCCCTGGAGGTGTTCAAGAAAAGCCTGGATGAGGCACTTAGTGCCATGGTCTAGCTGACTGGATAGGGCTGGGTGCTAGGTTGGACTGGATGAGCTTGGAGGTCTCTTCCAATCTGCTTGACTCTATGACTCCATGATTCCATGACCTTTTTCATCATAACTGATTCCAACATTCTTCTGAGAGGGAAAAAGCCCAGCAGAGATGACAATGTTTGTAACTCAATGGGAAGAGCTTTGACAACAGCATTCCTGGGTTTGGAAGAGAAATGAGTTAGATTCAATTGAGTCTGAATGCTGTTCCTAGAATCCCAGTACGGTGGGGGTTGGAAGGGACCTCTGCAGATCACCTTCTACAGCCCCTCTGTTATAGCAAGGTCACCCACAGCAGGTGGGTGTCCTGGATTGCAGTGTTCAGACAGGTTTGGAATGTCTCCAAAGAAGGAGACTCCACAACCTCTCTAGGCAACCTACTCCAGGACTCCACCACCTTCATANGCCAGAAGCAGAATAAGACCTTATTAAAAAGGAGGTAAAATGAAATTATCTACATCAGCCCCTCTGGGGCAAGGAGCAACCTCTGTAATAATGGGTTTGTAATCAGAAGGTGACTTAATGTTAACCACTGCATGGAGGAATTATTAAGCAATCCACAATTCACTGCTGGCAAGTGCTGAAAAGTTCGGTTTAGGTGGGCTTTAGAGCAGGCAGATGGCTGCAAACACAACAAGTAAGATTGACTGGCATTGGAATGGGCTGCCCAGGGAGGTGGTGGAGTCGCTGTCCCTGGAGGTGTTCAAGAAAAGCCTGGATGAGGCACTTAGTGCCATGGTCTAGCTGACTGGATAGGGCTGGGTGCTAGGTTGGACTGGATGAGCTTGGAGGTCTCTTCCAATCTGCTTGACTCTATGACTCCATGATTCCATGACCTTTTTCATCATAACTGATTCCAACATTCTTCTGAGAGGGAAAAAGCCCAGCAGAGATGACAATGTTTGTAACTCAATGGGAAGAGCTTTGACAACAGCATTCCTGGGTTTGGAAGAGAAATGAGTTAGATTCAATTGAGTCTGAATGCTGTTCCTAGAATCCCAGTACGGTGGGGGTTGGAAGGGACCTCTGCAGATCACCTTCTACAGCCCCTCTGTTATAGCAAGGTCACCCACAGCAGGTGGGTGTCCTGGATTGCAGTGTTCAGACAGGTTTGGAATGTCTCCAAAGAAGGAGACTCCACAACCTCTCTAGGCAACCTACTCCAGGACTCCACCACCTTCATATGCTTATCCTCCTGTTCAAATGGAACCTTCTGGGTTCCAGATATCCCTTGTCCTGATGCTGGGCACCACTGAAGAGTCTGACCTCATCCTCTTGTCCCCTGCCCTTTAGATACAGATAAGTATTGAGAAGATCCTCTCTCAGTCTGCTCTTCTCCAGGTTAAACAGCCGAGGTCCTACATGCAATGCTCCTCTTACTACAAACCCCAATGACACAACAACCCCAAGCAGCACTACAGGCAGGGGACAGAGTGGCTGGAGAGCAGCCAGGCAGAAAGAAACCTGTGGGTACTGGCAGCCCATTCCAATGCCAATCACTCTCTCTGCCAACAACTTCCTCCTAACATCCAGCCTAGATCTCCCCTGGCACAACTTGAGGCTTTGTCCCCTTCTTCTGTTGCTGGGTGCCTGGGAGAAGAGACCAACCCCACTTGGCTACAGCCTCCCTTCAGGTACTTGTAGACAGCAATGAGGTCTGCCCTGAGCCTCCTCTTCTGCAGGCTGCTCACCCCCAGCTCCCTCAGCCTCTCCTCACAGGGCTGTGCTCCAGGCCCCTCACCAGCTTTGTCGCCCTCCTCTGGACACAGTCCAGTACCTCAACATCTCCCTTGAATTGAGGAGCCCAGAACTGGACACAGGACTCAAGGTGTGGCCTGATCAGTGCTGAGCCCAGGCTCCAGAATCTCACCTAACCTATGTTCCTTATTTGATAGGAAAATATTAATATTCTTCCTCCTCTGACTGCAATTTTTCCGCTGGTGTTGCACTGCCAGAGCAGTCTGCATCCAGCTAGTTTATCTATGAATACAGCATATGGGATAGTGTCAAAAGCTTTATGAGTCACTATATTTTAAAGTGCTGCCTCCCCCTCCTTCACAAGGCCACCCACCCAGGCAGAACCACCCAATTTCCATTCTTGGGCAGGATTTGTTCCCCACATAGATCCGTTAGCTATTTTTACTCTCTACCCCTCTAGGCGAGCACTGACCGATCGCTTTATAATGCCTTTGGCAATCTGAAGGTATCCCTTTGACTTTCAGAGATGTATTCCAGCAAAACATTCTTCTTTATAGCACTGAATCCCAGTGTGGTGGGGACTGGCAGGGACCTCTGGAATTTGCCCACCAGCATTCCTAGGTCCTTCCACACAGAGCTGCTTCCCAGCGGATCAATGCCTTTCTCAGCTAAGTGAGGGCTACCCTTGAAGGCTGGAAGTCAGCTCAGATAAGACCTTGGTGGTGGGTTTGAGAGTTAGTGGGTTTATTTTCAACCTCCTTATCATCAGGAGTGTAGAAACCAACAGAGAAGAGAAGAGGAGGCTCAGGGCAGACCTCATTGCTGTCTACAACTACCTGAAGGGAGGCTGTAGCCAGGTGGGGGTTGGTCTCTTCTCCCAGGCAACCAGCAACAGGACAAGGGGACACAGCCTCAAGTTGTGCCGGGGGAAGTATAGGCTGGATGTTAGGAGGAAGTTCTTCCCAGAGAGAGTGATTGGCATTGGAATGGGCTGCCCAGGGAGGTGGTGGAGTCACCATCCCTGGGGGTGTTCAGGAAAAGCCTGAATGAGGCTCTTAGTACCATGGTCTAGCTGACTGGATAGGGCTGGGTGCTAGGTTGGACTGGATGATCTTGGAGGTCTCTTCCAACCTGGTTGATTCTATTCTATTCTATTCTATTCTATTCTATTCTATTCTATTCTATTCTAATAAATTAGTTGGGATGGAAAGGAAGACTTTAAATTCTGCTTTGTTTCTGTGGAAGTCATCTCTCAAGTGGCTGCAAATGCTGGTTGATCTGTATCAGAAGATGTGATACCTTCAGGTACCCAGTGATGTCACACAGTGATGTGGTCCTTTTCAAATGTTTGAGTTCAATGTGGAAATAGAGGTAGATTCTTAGCACCAGTGACTGGAAATGTCTGGAGAGAGGAGATGTCAGGAAGAACTGTCAAGCCTAGAAAAGAGTCCAGGAGGACCTTAAAGGAGGTCCCTCCAGTATTTGAGGGGATCCTAGAGGAAGGCTGCAGAGGGACTTTTCCTGAGGTCTAGAGGACTTTTCCTAGAGATAGGACAAGGGGGGATGGTTTGAAGCTGAGGAAGAGTAGGTTTAGGCTGGGCCTTAGGAAGAAGTTCTTGACTACATGGATGGTGAAACTCTGGAACAGGTTGCTCAGGGAGGTTGTGGATGCCTCCTTGCTGAAGGTGTTCAAGGCCAGGTTTGTTGAGGCCTTGGACTACCAAATCTAGTTGAGAGTTGGCAGGATGTTGGAGCTGATGATCTCTGAGGTCCCTTCCAACCTGAGCCATTCTGTGACACTGTGATCTAGTTGAGGATGCCTCTGCTTACTGCAGAGGGGGTGGGACTAAATGACCTTCAGAGATCCCTTCCCACTCAAACAATTCTATGACTCTATGACTGTGTCCTGGTGTAGGGGATTATTCCTCCCAAGGTGCAGGACCTACACTTGCCCTTGTTGAACTTAAAGCAGAATTCCCTACAAATTTCTCTCCTCCTGGCTCACAACTTTGTAAATCTTCACTGAATTGTATGCTGCTGCTCTGACTGTCAAGAAGGGAAGGAGCTTTTGAGAGAGCTGCCAGGATGTAATCTAGAAGGGTCTCATTTTCTGTCACATTACTTTCCCCTGTGACTGATTTAAATAGATGTGAAGGTCAAACAGGATAATTACCACCATTCTCTGCATAACAGAGGCTGAAATGTAGCACAGTAATTTCTAATCAAAGCCATGCCTCTGCCTGACCTGCAGCTGTCTGTTCAGACCATGATGTAATCTGGCTTAAGATCTGAAGTCATGGGGAAGCCACAACATTCCCTGAATGCTCTCAACAACCTGAGGGACACCACTTGTCACCAATCTCCATCTGGACTTCAAGCCATTGAGTACTACCCACTAGATGCCACCATCCAGCCAATTCATTTTCCACTGAAGAGTTCACCTGTCAAATCTATATTTCTCCAGCTTGGCAAGCAGTATGTTGTGGGCAACTGTGTCAAAGGCCTTGCAGATAACATCCATACGTTGTCCCTGGTCCACTGATTTAGTCTCTCTCTCCATCATAGAAAGCCACTAGGTTCGTCAGGCAGGACTTGCCCTCAGTGAAGCCATGTTTGATCACCTGCCTGCCTTCCATGAGCCTGGGCACAGCTTCTAGGAGAATCTGCTCCATGATCTTCCCAGGTGTTGGGGTGAGGCTGATAGGTCAGCAGTTCCCAAATTCCACCTTTCTACCCTTTTAAAAATGGATGTCTCCAGGGACTTCACCTGACTGCTGGAGGAGACCCCACCTGGAGTACTGCATCCAGTTCTGGAGCCTCTATTCCAAGAGGGATGTGGAGATGCTGGAGTGTGTCCAGAAGAGGGCCACGAGGATGCTCAGAGGGCTGCAGCAGCTCTGCTATGAGGACAGACTGAAAGAGTTGGGGCTGTGCAGTCTGCAGAAGAGGAGGCTCCCAGGTGACCTTCTTGTGGCCTTCCAGGATCTGAAGGGGGCCTACAAAAAATGCTGGGGAGGGACTTTGAGGCCCTCAGGGAGTGCCAGGACTGGGGGGAATGGAGCAAAGCTGGAGATGGGTAGGTTCAGGCTGGACGTGAGGAGGAAGTTGTTGAGCATGAGAGTGGTGAGAGGCTGGAATGGGTTGCCCAGGGAGGTGTTTGAGGCTCCACTGCTGGAGGTGTTTAAGGTCAGGCTGGCTGAGGCTGTGTGCAGCCTGCTCTAGGGTAGGGTGTCCCTGGGCATGGCAGGGGGGGTGGAACTGGCTGATCCTTGTGGGCCCTTCCAATCCTGACTGATTCTATGTCTCAATGATTATGGAGAGTGGTCTGGTGACCACATAATCCAGTTCTCTCATGACTCTGGGATGCACCTCATCAGGCCGGTTCTCATCTTAAAAGTGGTATCTAGATCAGATCTGCTCTATCACACTGCAGCAGATGTTGTCTGTGCACATAAAGCTTATAGGAAGCCTACTGCACATAGTATATACATTAACAAAATGGAAATACAATTAATTTAATGTCTTTAATGTAAAAGATGCTGCATAAGCTATGGACTCACCATGGCTGCTGGGGAACAGAAGATTCCTCAGCAGGGTAGAAGGGTAGAAGTACATTTGAAGCAGAAGGGTATTTGAAGTGAGAAAATCATGTAATTAACCTAATTGAGGACATGTTGCTTTTGGGAAGAGAATTACTGAAAGAAGAATAGTGCAGATTGACCACAAGGGAAAGCAAAAGAAGAAAATGAATCTATTTCTGAAGTAACTTAAAATAAACGAACTAAACCAAATAAGATTTAATGGCTGAGCCAAATCCAAAAGAAGAAACATAATCATTTAGCCAGCAAGGCTCTTTGGCTGCGAAGATGAGAGAAATACTGAGTTTTGTTGGATTAACAAACACAGGCAAGGCTGCATTAAAATCAAAAGCTGCATTAAAAAGCTTTAAAGTTGCATTAAGCACTTGGGCCACAACCACACCAAGCAGTGCTACAGGCTGGGGACAAAGTGGCTGGAGAGAGGCCAAGCAGAAAGGGACCTGGGGGTGCTGGTAGAGAGTAGCTGAAGATGAGCCAGCAGTGTGCACAGGTGGGCAGGAGAGCCAATGGCATCCTGGCCTGGATCAGGAACTGTGTGCCCAGCAGGACAAGGGAGGTTATTCTGCCCCTGGGCTCAGCACTGCTCAGGCCACACCTTGAGTGCTGTGTCCAGTTCTGGGCTCCTCAATTCAAGAGAGATGTTGAGATACTGGAAGGTGTCCAGAGAAGGGCAACGAAGCTGGTGAGGGGCCTGGAGCACAGCCCTGTGAGGAGAGGCTGAGGGAGCTGGGGGTGTGCAGTCTGCAGAAGAAGAGGCTCAGGGCTGACCTCATTGCTCTCTACAATTACCTGAAGGGAGGTTGTAGCCAGGTGGGGTTGGTCTCTTCTGCCAGGCAACCAGCAACAAAACAAGGGGACATAGCCACAAGCTGTGCTGGGGGAGGTCTAGGCTGTAGAGGTGTGGAGGAAGTTGTTGAGCATGAGAGTGGTGAGAGGCTGGAAGGGATTGCCGAGAGAGGTGGGTGAGACCTCACCCCTGGAGGTGTTTAAGGCCAGGCTGGCTGAGGCTGTGGCCAGCTTGCTCTAGGGTAGGGTGTTCCTGGGCATGGCAGGGGGGTTGGAACTGGCTGATCCTTGTGGTCCCTTCCAACCCTGACTGATTCTATGATGCTATCAAATGCAAACCAAATCTACAGCTGAGTGTGGCCACAGCTCCCAGAACACCCTCATCACCACAAAAATCTTTCTCTGACCTCATTCTGTCTACAGCAGTTTAGGGAGCTTGCCTCCTTGTGCAAAACAGAGTCACTGCAATTGTGGCATTTGAAGAGTTCATTGCCCCTCTGGATATTTTCCCACTGAACGTAGTGGATGAAGAGGCTGGAAACACTTGAGATGTGAGTGGAATGAAAAGCAGAGAGGGCTCTTTTGGGTTGTTTGTTTTTCACAAAACAAGTGAGCTCAAGCATTATAACCTTGTTCTTTCAGCTCAGCCCCATTCCCAATAAAACAGTTGTCAAAGGGAGGTTATTTTTGTGTTTTTCAGACCAGGAATTCAGAAAAAGAGGATTCTGTCCTTCCCTACCACTGAATGCTCTGCGTTCACTGAGGAGAGGGAGGAACTTCGCAGTGCAGTTGGCCTTGTCCTGATCAAATCATGGGATAGTTTCACAGAATCATAGAATCAACCAGGTTGGAAGAGACCTCCAAGATCATCCAGTCCAACCTAGCACCCAGCCCTGGCCAGTCAACTAGTTCACAACACTAAGTGCCTCATCCAGGCTTTGCTTCAACACCTCCAGGCACAGCGACTCCACCACCTCCCTGGGCAGCCCATTCCAATGCCAATCACTCTCTCTGCCAACAACTTCCTCCTAACATCCAGCCTAGACCTCCCCTGCCACAACTTGAGACTGTGTCCCCTTCTTCTGTTGCTGCTTGCCTGGCAGAAGACACAAACCCCACCTGGCTACAGCCTCCCTTCAGGGAGTTGTAGACAGCAATGAGGTCAGCCCTGAGCCTCCTCTTCTGCAGGCTGCTCACCCCCAGCTCCCTCAGCCTCTCCTCACAGGGCTGTGCTCCAGGCCCACAGCCATCTAGTTTGGCTGTATGCAGAGGTTATGCACAAGTTCAGTGGACCTTGAAATGCTCAAGGCTAAAAAAATTCCCTGCTGTTGGATGGATTATAGAATCCTAGAATCCCAGGGTGGTGAGGGTTGGAAGGGACTTCTAATCATTCTTCACAGCTGATGTGTTACATTAAATGAGACAAAACTAACATTTGTTGTTAATTGGCAGTTGGCATTGTCTAGTAACTTCAAGCTAATGTGGGAACCATTCAAATCAGGGCAACTATTTGAATCCTAGAATTTCAGTATGGTGGGGGTGGGAAAGGACTTCTGGAGATCATCTAGTCTGATCCCCCTGATAAAGCAGACACATCCAGCAGGTTGTCCAGGATTGCAATGTTCACAAGGTCACCAAAGGATGTTAGGGGTTGGAAGGGATCCAAGTTGATCATCCAGTCCAACCCCCCTGCCAGAGCAGGCAATCCTATCTAACACAGATCACAGAGGAACACATCCAGACAGGCCTTGAAAGGCTCCAGAGAAGGAGACTCCACAACCTCTCTGGGGAGCCTGTTCCAGTGCTCTGGGACCCTTACAGTAAAGAAGTTCCCCCTTGTGTTGAGGTGGAACCTCCTGTGCTGCAGCTTACACCCATTGCTCCTTGTCCTATCTCAGGGAGCAGTGAGCAGAGCCTGTCCCCCTCTCCTGGCCAGCCCTCAGACATTTATAAACATTTATCAAATCTCCTCTAAGTCTTCTCTTCTCCAGGCTAAAAAGTCCCAAGTCTCTCAGCCTCTCCTCATAAGGCAATGCCCTCCAGTCCCCTCATCATCCTCGTAGTCCTATGTTCAGATAGGTTTGGAATCTCTCCAGAGAAGGAGACTCCACAACCTCTCCAGGAAGCTTGGTCCAAAGCTTCAGCACCTAACAGAAATAATGTTTCTCTTCATGTTTAGATGGAACTTCCTGGGTTCCACTTAATGCCTGTTGCCCCTTGTCCTGCCACTGGGCACCAACAAAAAGAATCATAGAATCATAGAATCAGTCAGGGTTGGAAGGCACCACAAGGATCAGCCAGTTCCAACCCCCCTGCCATGCCCAGGGACACTCCATCCTGGAGCAGGCTGCCCACAGCCTCATCCAGTCTGGCCTTAAACACCTCCAGCAATGGGGCCTCAAACACCTCCCTGGGCAACCCATTCCAGCCTCTCACCACTCTCATGCTCAACAATTTCCTCCTCATGTCCAGCCTGAACTTACTCACCTCCAGCTTTGCTCCATTCCCCCCAGTCCTGTCACTCCCTGAGAGCCTCAAAAGTCCCTCCCCAGCTTTTTTGTAGGCCCCCTTCAGATACTGGAAGTCCACAAGAAGGTCACCTGGGAGCCTCCTCTTGGAGGCCAGACTCAAGACTCTGGCCCCATCCTCTTGCCCCTGCCCTCTCGCTTGTCTCTCAAGCACCACCTCATCACTAGCACAGTGACAGCTGGGTTTCCCATTCCCTGAAAGGAATATTCCTTCACAGCTTTGGAGATGTGAAGTCTGTATTGAACCACCTCACTCTCCTCCATAACATATCTCAACAAGGAAGCAAAATGCAATTCCAGCAGGACTCAGATGTGGGTTTTTTGATGTTTGAATACATACAGCCATAAATTAATTTACATATGTATAACTAATGAAATGGAAACCCAAACTCAAGTTTAAAAGCCTTCAGCAGACACAGGCAACTCAAAAGCCCTCTGGCAGCTTGGTTGAGTTGAGTGTGGAGAACACATGTTAACAACAGCAGTGCAGGGCATGGTGAAATGTGAACTGCCACCAGCAGAACGGAACAGCCCTTTGTGAGCAGAGGAGCCTGTGATACAAGATCAGCCTCCCTCAGATCGGCTTTGAAAGCAATGCTTTAGCTAAAAACAAAACTAGAAACCTCTTTAAAGCTCTTTAGCTATTTCTTCAGTCACTTTCCTGCAATAATAAGGAAAAACAAAAGGAAACCACCCCAGAGAAAACAACAGGAAGCACTGCAAATCGTCCTTACATTAACAATACTGCAGCCACAGAAAAACAGGATCAGTCAGGGTTGGAAGGGACCACAAGGATCAGCCAGTTCCAACCCCCCTGACATGCCCAGGGACACCCTACCCTAGAGCAGGCTGCACACAGCCTCAGCCAGCCTGGCCTTAAACACCTCCAGCCATGGGGCCTCAACCACCTCCCTGGGCAACCCATTCCAGCCTCTCACCACTCTCATGCTCAACAACTTCCTCCTCACCTCCACTCTCAATCTCTCCACCTCCAGCTTTGCTCCATTCCCCCTAGTCCTGGCACTCCCTGACAGCCTCAAAAGTCCCTCCCCAGGTTTTTGTAGGCCCCTTTTCAGATACTGGAAGGCCACAAGAAGGTCAGCTTGGAGCCTCCTCTTCTCCAGACTGCACAGCCCCAACTCTTTCAGTCTGTCCTCATGGTTGGAAGTGTCATTGTTGTCTGAAACAGAAGGGTCCTAGTAATACACCCCCCAAAATCTGTAATTTTTACCTCTCAGAGAAATAAACAACCAAGGCACACTTACCTTTTTGTTGGGGTAGGTGCTCCAGAGGACATGTGTGTCACCATGGTGTCATTCATGTTAGTCAGAGGCCGAGGAGGACTACAACAAAAATATTTATTCCAGTTAGTGATTTCAGCAAAAAGAAAAAAAAGGAAACAAACCCAACCCAGAAGAAAAGGACACTGGTGTGCTGTGTGACAGCATCAGGTCAAAGAGCAGCAGCACCAAAAACTCCTTTGCACAAAGAGACCTGAAGAGCTTGGTCCACTCAATAATTTTTCACAACTGATGTGTTACATTAAATGAGATGAAACTAACATTTGGCATTAACTTACATTTGGCATTGCCTAATATTTTAAGCAAATATAGGAATCATTGAAATTAGGGCAATTATTTGAATCCTAGAATCCCAGCCTGGTGGGGGTTAGAAAGGATTTCAGGAGACCATCTAGTCCAACAGCAGGCTGCACAGAATTGTATCTAGAATCATGGAACAGAACCACAGAATCCTAGAATCAGTCAGGGTTGGAAGGGACCACAAGGATCATCTAATTCCAACCCCCCTGCCATGCCCAGGGACACCCTACCCTAGAGCAGGCTGCACACAGCCTCAGCCAGCCTGGCCTTAAACACCTCCAGCCATGGGGCCTCGACCACCTCCCTGGGCAACCCATTCCAGCCTCTCACCACTCTCATGCTCAACACCTTCCTCCTCACCTCCACTCTCAATCTCCCCACCTCCAGCTTTGCTCCATTCCCCCCAGTCCTGCCACTCCCTGACAGCCTCAAAAGTCCCTCCCCAGCTATTTTGTAGCCCCCTTCAGATCCTGGAAGGCCACAAGAAGGTCACCTGGGAGCCTCCTCTTCTCCAGACTGCACAGCCCCAACTCTTTCAGTCTGTGCTCACAGCAGAGCTGCTGCAGCCCTCTGAGCATCCTCCTGGCCCTTCTCTGGACATGCTCCAGCATCTCCACATCCCTATTGCTCCAGAACTGGATCCAGGCAGGTTTGGAATCTCTCTAGAGAAAGAGCATTCACCATCTCTCTGAGCAGCCTGCTTCAGGGCTCTGGCACCCTCATAGGAATGAAATTTCTCCTCAATTCAGATGGAAACTCCTGGGTTCTAGTCTGTGCCCATTGCCCTCTGTCCTGGTACTGGGAACCACTGAACAGAGTTTGACCCCATCCTCTTGCCCCCTGCCCTTTAGCTATCGATCAGCATTGAGATGATCCCCTTCCAGTTTGCTCTTCTCTAGGCTAAACAGCCCCAGGTCTCTCAGCCTTTCCTCCTCAGATGCTGCAGTTCTCTCAGCATCTATGTAGCCTCCATATGTGACTATATTTATGTGTTCATATTAGAGACCTGAAACTGAAAAATCACACTGATGCTACATCACCTTGTGCTGCAGAATGATTGGCAATGGTGATTATTTTGCAGGCAGGTAGGTGGAATTTCAAAGGAAAAGAATATTTAAGAGAAAAGAGGTAGTTTTGTGGATGTTTGTAGGCAAGGGTTAATATAAAGCATTTCTTAGGGCCAGGCAGGCTGGGGTCACAAGCAGAAGACCTTGCAGTCAAGACCTTGATACCATTAGAAAGATTTGCTTCAGGCTAAATACAGGGATTGTA
The DNA here is from genome assembly GCA_013400475.1 of Tricholaema leucomelas. Classification (NCBI taxonomy): domain Eukaryota; kingdom Metazoa; phylum Chordata; class Aves; order Piciformes; family Lybiidae; genus Tricholaema lacrymosa; species Tricholaema leucomelas. The sequence goes on from WAAF01004552.1 coordinate 211,107, forward strand.
TCAAAGGAATAGCAACCAAACCCACAGGGAACCCCAGGTTAGTTTATTAACTACAAAAAAGCTGGGGAGGGACTTTTGATGCTCTCAGGGAGTGACAGGACTAGGGGGAATGGAGCAAAGCTGGAAGTGGGGAGATGGAGAGTGGAGACAAGGAGGAAGGTGTTGAGCATGAGAGTGGTGAGAGGCTGGAATGGGTTGCCCAAAGAGGTGGTTGAGGCCCCATGCCTGGAAGTGCTTAAGGCCAGGCTGGCTGGGGCTCTGGCCAGCTTGCTCTAGGGTAGGGTGTCCCTGGGCATGGCAGGGGGGTTGGAATAAGATGATCCTTGTGGTCCCTTCCAACCCTGACTGATTCTATGACTCTCTGAACTGACCTCCCCTTCAGGAATGATAAATAATGGTTAATGAAGCATAAAACTGCACACAACAGATAAGATAAACCCATCCCAGTTGGCCTGACAATCCTGTCACTTCTCTTCTAGTGTCAACTAGAAAAAGTAATCAAGTGAGATTGAGTCCTTTGTCTGGGATAGAAGGAAGAAATTGTTTACACTGAGGATGCAAACCAAGTTGCCCAGAGAGGTAGTAGGTGCCTCATTCCTGGAAGCATTTCAGGTAAGGTTGGATGAGGCTCTGAGCAACCTGCTGTAGTTGCAGATGTCCCTGCCTGTCCTTAAGGTGGCTTGGAGTAGATGCCCTTTAAAGGTCTCTTCCCACCCAACGAGACTGTGATTCAATGACTTCATTCAGAAAGGCAGCAGTCAGGCAGAGACTGATAGGTTCATCAACATCAGTAAGAGCATTATCATACCTGATGCTGAGATGCTAGATCATGTATTTTACCAGGCCAACATGGACATTACTCACACTGAGAGTGATTAGTGGGCTGCTGGTGCTTCCTGTTATTCTAGCCAGTCTTGTGTACCTTTGAGTTGATGAGATACAGGATCTACTGCTGCTGTTTTGTTTTCAAGCTTCCTTTCTGGCCACTTTGACTCTATGACAATCCAAAAGTCAAAGCAAGACAGAGTCTTCCAGGTTAGTGTATAAAGGAGATTGGGTCTTTGTTTTGCTAGAGGACTGAAGAACCTACCAAGCAGTGGCAAAGGAAGATAGATACAGAGACAGATGCTTGAAATGTGCTTTGCCCAAGAATTTAATCATTTATATGGAACTTTTCCTTCTCAGAATCTTCCCATCTGTCACAGGTATGACAAGACTTGGTGCACATTCAGTGAAGCACAAGGACAGTGGGTTGCTCTAAGGAGAACAGAGTCCCTCCTCTACCTGGCATGATGCAGCCACTGCAATATGACAAAAAGGCAGAAGATGCAACCATGAAAATAAAGTGTATCCAGGTCATCAAGGTCTAGTGCTAACGACCAGATAAGTCTGCTCACTCTGGCAAAGTGATCACTGGATTTAAATGACCAAAAGTAAGGGTTGCTGTGAGGAGAAGGTTCAAGGGAGGAGTCAAACAGGATAAAACCATGTCACTGTCTACAAAATGCTCTATATTGAGAAAACAACTGAAGCCATAGGCTCATAAGGGCTGGAGAAGACCTCCAAGATCATTGAGCTCAATGTTTAACCTAGAACTGTGAAGTCCACCACTAGATCTCTATGTCTTTTTAATCCCTCCAGGGATAGGGACTCCATTACTGCCCTTGACAGTCTGCTCCAGGGCTTGATGATCCTTTCCATGAAGACATTGTTCTTCAACCTAAATATCCTCTGGTGCAACTTGAGGCCGTTTCCTCTTGTCCTATTGTTTGTTTCATGGCAGAGGAATCATAGAACCAACCAGGTTGGAAGAGACCTCCAAGATCATCTAGTGTGTAGTAAGAGATCTACCCCCACCTGGCTCCAACCTCCTTTCAGGAGTTCTAGAGAGCAAGAATCATAGAATCACAGAATCAGCCAGGTGGGAAGAGACCTCCAAGCTCAGCCAGTCCAACCTAGCACCCAGCCGTAGACAGTCATCTAGACCATGGCACTAAATGCCTCATCCAGGCTTTGCTTGAACACCTTCAGGGATGGTGACTCCACCACCTCCCTGGGCAGCCCATTCCAATGCCAATCACTCTCTCACTGAAGAACTTCCTCCTAACATCCAGCCTAGACCTCCCCTGGCACAACTTGAGACTGTGTCCACTTGTTCTATTGCTGGGGTCTGAACCTCCTTTTCTGCAGACTAAATAACTCCAATTCTCTTGGCTGTTCCTCAGAAGTCTTGTGCTCTAGACCTTTCACTAGCTCAACTGCCCTTGTTTGAACATGCTCCAGCACAGCAGTGTACTTTTGGGAGTGAAAGGGAAAAAAAAACAAACCCACTCTTTTCCACATGCTGGGACTTGCCAAGATTCTCAGGGGAGCTCCTACTGAGGCTATCCCTGTGCTACTGCAGTCCATGGCCACTGATGTGTAGCTGTGGATGAAACAAGGGTGACAGCATTGTGGATCCTCTGTGTGGCTCAGGTAGTTTGGGCCATTCTTTTTGAGCAGTTTGCTGCAGTCTAAGGAGCACGGCTGGTTAAAATTCAACTGCTCCATAACAGGAGAACATTTCAGCCTCACCTGCTCACACACAACCTTATTGTGCTAGTTTGAGCCTAGCTGGGATATTTTAGTAAGAGGAATTAGATTATAGGCTGTGCAAAGGAAACAGTGGTGATGTCTGCTACACTCATAGGCTTGCTGAGATGCATAAAACCAAGAACACAAATATAGATAACACAGTTGCTCTCTGTCTCTGGCTGCCTACCTTCTCTCCCTAACCTGCTGTCTGTGTAACTAATCCTTCTGCTTCCTAACCCCTCCTGGCCAATTCTCCAAACTCATCTTGAATGTAAGGCAAAGTCTGGGATAAGGTAGAGGGATGCAAAGGAGGTGGAAGGGTGGTTGGGAGCCCTTCCTGGGGACTCTGGTGTGCTAGTTTGAGCCTAGCAGGGATATTCTGGTGAGAGGCATTGGATTATAGGCTGTGAAAAGGAAACAATGGTGATGTCTACTGCACTCAGACTTGCTGAGATGTATAAAAACAAGAACACAAACATAGATAACAGAGTTGCTCCTGGGCTCTGGGGCTGCATGAACTTCTCTAACTTGCTGCCTAACTATTCCTTCTGCTTCTTAACCCCCCTGGGCAACCCTCCAAATTCACCTTGAACATAAGGCAAAGTCTAGGGTAAGGTAGAGTGGTGGAAGAAGGTGGAAGGGTGATTGGGAGCCCCTCCTGGGGACTCTGGTTTCTGAGAGGGCTGTTTGTTGCATTACCTTTTTAACTTGTATATTTCTGTCTATATTGTAAATATCTGCCTGTATATTGTGCTAAGCTGTAAATACAAAGCTTCATTTTAATTTCCAGCTTGGCTGAGATTAGTCATCAAACCATCACACTTGCAGGCTTGGACTGGTGTAGAAACCTGCTCTGTGCATAGAGGGACACTGAGGGAGCAGAGGAACAAAAATCAGATGGCTGTGGCAACCATACTCCACCAAGGGAGGCAACTTCCCCCACTGCCTTGTAAAGCCCCAAAAATAATCATGAAAAGGGGAGATCCCATGTACTGACTGAAAGATTTAGAGCCTGCTCCAACATGCCTCATTTTCAAGCTATCCCACAAATCTTCAAGAACGTAGTTTGATGACTTGATCCAGGGCCAGTTTGGCCCCATTTAGATTAATAAATGAAACAGTGCCAGGGAGTCTTCCAAAACCCTGGAATGGGATCATCCACTCGTTTAAACTGTTAGCAGGGCCTAGCACAGGCTTGGCTGAGTCAAACTAACAATTCCTGCGAGTAGTTTAGGAGTTTGCAGGAGCCAAGGAACAACTCCCAAGAAGTAGTTCAGATGTGGCCAGACTCTTTTGGAAGGTGAGAAGAGTCAATAGCATGGATGTGATGGTTCAGAGCCAGCTACTTCACTGGCAAGGAGAGGTCCCAGGCACATTCAAATGAACAGCTATGCACAGCACTGTGAGTTGATCAAGGGCTTGATGTTCTGGCTTTGCAGCTTCAGGGTATTTCTGCTTTCAAAGCTGCACATTGCTTGATCAGAAATCTGCCAGAGGATGAGGCTGGTGAGAGGGCTGGAAAACATGACCTGTGAGGAGAGACTGAGGGAACTGGGATTGTTTAGCCTGGAGAAGAGGAGGCCCAGGGGTGACCTCATTGCTGTCTACAACTACCTGAAGGGAGGCTGTAGCCAGCTGGGGTTGGGCTCTTCTGCCAGGCAACCAACAACAGAAGAAGAGGACACAGTCTCAAGTTGTGCTGGGGGAAGTATAGGCTGGATGTTAGGAGTAAGTTGTTGGCAGAGAGAGTGATTGGCATTGGAATGGGCTGCCCAGGGAGGTGGTGGAGTCACCATCCCTGGAGGTGTTCCAGCAAAGCTTGGATGAGGCACTTAGTGCCATGGTCTAACTGACTGGCCAGGGCTGGGTGCTAGGTTGGAGTGGATGATCTTGGGGGTCTCTTCCAACATGGTTGATTCTATGAAATTCTGTGAAATTCAATGAAACATTGTCTTTGCTGTTCCATGTTCTGTGCCTGAAGAGATTCAACAACCACTCAGACTTCTGCAAGGTAATTGGGTCAGATACCTTCTTGCCTTGAAATTCATCAGCTCTGACATTAGTAGGTCACACCACACCTTTGGTAACTGTGACCATTAGATGGGTGAATTTCCTGTCCAGTGGCCTCACTACCAAACACATTTTTCTACTGTTTAAGAGGATAACTATTTTACTGGTAGTTACTGTTCCTCTTATCTTCTGATTACTCAAAGTCTCTCATACAGTAAGTGGAAATAGAAGAATGACTTCTATTGTATGGTGTACTACATAGAACCAAACTCACAAATAAAGCCCAATATTTATTATTCAAAGCTCAGTAATGATCTCCTGACACCTTTCCCCAGTGATTACAGGTTTGAGTAAGTAGAATATAAGATCAATACATCTGATCAATACATCACTGAAAGCAGAACAACAAAGAAAAGAATCCCAGAATGGTGGGGGATGGGAGTGACCTCTTGAGATCATAGAATCAACAAGGTTGTAAGAGACCTCCAAGATCATCCAGCCCAACCTAGCACCCAGCCCTGGCCAATCAACCAGACCATGGCACTAAGTGCCTCAGCCAGGCTTTGCTTCAACACCTTCAGGCACGGCAACTCCACCACCTCCCTGGGCAGCCCATTCCAATGCCAATCACTCTCTCTGCCAACAACTTCCTCCTAACATCCAGCCTAGACCTCCCTTGGCACAACTTGAGACTGTGTCCCCTTCTTATGTTGCTGCTTGCCTGGCAGAAGACACAAACCCCACCTGGCTACAGCCTCCCTTCAGGTAGCTGTAGACAGCAATGAGGTCAGCCCTGAGCCTCCTCTTCTGCAGGCTGCACACCCCCAGCTCCCTCAGCCTCTCCTCACAGGGCTGTGCTCCAGGCCCCTCACCAGCTTTGTTGCCCTCCTCTGGACACCTTCCAGTATCTCAACATCTCTCTCAAATTGATAGCATCTAGTCCAATCCCCTGCTAAAGCAAGATCACCCACAGCAGGTTGCCCAGCATTATGTACAGGTTCACAACCTCTCTGTGTAGTCCAAGCCAGGGCTTGGGCACCCTCACAGCAAGGAACTTTCTCCTCATGTTCAGTTTTTGAACTTCTGCAAGGTACAGGTCTCTCAGTCTCTCCATATCAGAGAAAAAAAACCCAACCAACCAAAGTTAAACCTATTTAAAAGTGCAAGAGTTGCTACTGAAAAAGAAAAGCTCACCACAGGAAGGAAAGGGGTGATAGAATTACCCTTCCCCCCCCCCGCCCCCCGAATTAACAGATTGAGTGACACAAATAGATTTCATTTTGGGAAAATGACTGCAAAAGACACAAGGGTCCATGGCAGCCAATTGAAGCAGCATCCCTGGTGAGATGCTGGAGCAGAACAGCCAACAGCAATAACCATGTGCAGAAGTAGGAGAGCAGTTTCTGGGAACTGAGGGTTTCTGTTGCGTTTGGCTCTTTAAGAATGCTAACGGAATTACATCCAATTTGAGGAACTACGATTCAAGAGGGAGGCTGAAAAGCAGGGATAGTTCAGGCAAAGAAAAACAGGAACAACTCCAAGCTGGAGAACATTCTTTCCACAGAGAAGCCTAAATCCAAACCTGCTACTTAGCAGACAATTATGTGGTGATGTGATGGCAACTTAGATCTAAATTTGATTTACTTCTAACAAAACCAAACCACAATAACACAAGCAAAGACAACAAAATCCAAAGGGCAGAAACTGCAATGAACAAAGTGCAGCAAAGCAACATCAGCTACTAATTTACTGACTCTAGTGCTGGAGAGCAGCCTAGAGCAAAGCAACCAGGGGGTCCTGGTGGACAGAAGGATGACTGTGAGACAGCAACGTGCCCTTGTGGTCAAGAAAGCCAATCCAATGGCATCCTTGGGTGTATTAGAAGGGCTGTGGTTAGCAGGTAGAGAGAGGTTGTCCTCTCCCTGGTGAGGCCACATCTGTCCAACTCTAGGCCCCGCAGTTCAAGAAGGACCTCAGGGAACTGCTTGAAAGAGTCCAGTATAAAGCCACAAATTATGATGATTAAAGGAGTGGAACATTTCCCTTGTGAGGAAAGGCTGAGGGAAATAGGTCTCTTTAGCTTGGAGGAGACTGAGTGGTTTATAAGTATGTGAAAGGTGAGTGCCAGGACAGAGCCAGGCTCTGCTCAGTGATGTCCAATGACAGGACAAGAGGCAATGGGCACAAGCTGGTACATAGGAGGTTCCACATGAACATAAGGAAAAACCATTTCACTGTGAGGGTGACAGAACACAGGAACAGGCTGCTCAGAGAGGTTGTGGAGTCTCCTTCTCTAGAGACATTCAAAACCTGCCTAGATGTGGTCCTGTGTGACCTACTCAAAGTGATCCTGCTCTGGCAGGGAGGTTGGGCTGGATGATGTTTCAAAGTCTCTTTCAATCTGCCTATGGCAGGGGGTTGAAGCTAGATGATCCTTGAGCTCCCTTCCAACCCAAACCGTTCTATGTGTCTATGAAATCCCAACATTCTGTGACTCTGTGACATTCCCCAGGACTGAGGCACTCTCTTCACGTTAGAAATCCCAAAGCTTTGTATAAAATATCTCATATTTGTTGGTATTTTCTCCTTTGTACTGGAAGGAATTCAAAGAAACCTTCTGATTTCTGTTCAACTTGTAGTTGAAGTTAAAGGCCTATGATGATTCACTTGGACTCCAGGAACATTCAATTAGAACATAATTGTAGAAACATCTGTGGAAATGCTCTCAGCTCTTTTGCCCCAAAATGTGATGGAAAAGCCTTGTGGCAGGGGAAGTTCTTGAAACTTTTGTTGCCATGATGTGATTTCTTACAATGAATAAAGACAAAATCCCAACAGACAACTGTGTCCAGCTCTGGGCTCCCCTACTCAAGAGAGATGTTGAGATACTGGAAGGTGTCCAGAGAAGGGCAACAAAGCTGGTGAGGGGCCTGGAGCACAGCCCTGTGAGGAGAGGCTGAGGGAGCTGGAGGTGTGCAGCCTGCAGAAGAGGAGGCTCAGGGCAGACCTCATTGCTGTCTACAACTCCCTGAAGGGAGGCTGTAGCCAGGTGGGGTTGGTCTCTTCTGCCAGGCAAGCAGCAACAGAAGAAGGGGACAGAGTCTCAAGTTGTGTCAGGGGAGGTCTAGGCTGGATGTTAGGAGGAAGCTGTTGTCAGAGAGAGTGATTGGCATTGGAATGGGCTGTCCAGGGAGGTGGTGGAGTTGCCGTCCCTGGAGGTGTTGAAGCAAAGCCTGGCTGAGGCACTTAGTGCCATGGTCTGGTTGATTGGCCAGGGCTGGGTGCTAGGTTGGGCTGGATGATCTTGGAGGTCTCTTCCAACCTGCTTGATTCTATGATTCTAAAATCAGAAGAATTAGCAGCCAAATTCAAGAGGTGAAATAAGCAAATTCAAAATGATGCTTTGGTGGCAGCTAAGGCCCATGTTCTCTAACAGCTGACAACCAACCACAAAACCACTCAATCACAGAACAGTTTGGTTGGGAAGGAACCTCTAAAGGTCTTCTAGTCCAACCTCCCTGCAGTAAGTAGGAACACCAACTAGATCAGGTTGCTCAGAGCCTGATGTGATTTGTAATAGTTAAAATATTTTGGTTAGAAGTGCTGTGCAAAAGCCAGAACTAAATTAGATCTTTCCTTAGTGGCTTTTGTGGTTTTGTTAATCTTGGGCAGGAGTTTGGATTAAGAATCACAAAACTACCTCCTCTTCCTTTATGAAGGAGGAACAGATCAAGGCAAGAAGTGTTAGCACAAGAGGAAATAGCTTTAAGCTGTGGCAAGAGAGGTTTAGGCTGGACACAGGGAAAACTTTCTTTCCCCGAAGGGGAATAGGCTGTCCAGGGAAGTGGTGGAATAACCAGCCCTGGAAGGACTGAAAAGCCATATAAATGTGGTGTCAATGGACATGTTTTGGTGGTGACCTGGCAGTGCTGGGCTAATGGTTGCTATGAGGATCTCAGAGGTCTCTTCCCAACACAACTGTTCCATGATTCTATGACTTTGTGCATCTTCGTTCAAAGTAAAACTGCACCAGAGTCCTGCACCAGAGCCCTGCACAGTGTCCAGACAGGTGCACACATGGCCACAGGGCAACCAAAATCTCTTATCACTTCCTACCTCATCTCTATTCTATTCAAGTGCTTATTTTATCACATCAGCCAGCCTAGGAGAGCAGCTAGTCAAGTTCAGCTGTGAGCTTTGAAGTCACCTGGAGATCATTCTATGATTCTATGATCCCACAACAAAATACTTAAAAACTCCAGCAAAAAGTGGGACACTGATACTTGTTACACTGTTAACTAAAAATGAAAGTCTGTTTGAAGTCAAAGTGGACTTCCAGGAAAGAAGAGAGATTGAAGCTAGTGGTACTTTCAGTTTATTTTCTGAGCAAGGGGAAAAAACCCAACCCTTACAGGGATAACAAGAACTTCCAGGACATGTAAATCAATTAAATGTGCAGATGAAACAAACTGGAACTGTATTTGTGTCTCCACTGAGGCTATGTCTGCAGTACTGAGTCGATATCTGAGCTCTCCACTCCAAGCAAGACAGGGAATTACTGCAGAGTCCACTGTAGGCTACAAAGATGCTAAGGGGACTGAAGCATCTCTCTGAGCAGAAAGGCCAAGAGACTCAGGACTGTTTAGCCTGGGGAAGAGCAAATTGAGAGTGGAGAGTGGATCTTCTCAATGATAATTAAGATCTAAAGGGCAAGGGGCAAGAAGATGAGGCTAAACTCTTTTCAGTGGTGCCCAGAGACAGGACAATGGGCACAAATTAGAACACAAGGGCTACCACCTAAACATGAGTAGAAACTTCTTTCCTGTGAGAGTGCTGGATCTCTGGAATAGGCTGCCCAGAGAGGCTGTGGATTCCCCTTCTCTGGAGAGATTCCTAACCTGCCTGGACATTGTGATCCTGGGCAACCTGGTGGACTAGATCATCCCCAGAGCTTCCTTCCTGTTCCTACAGTGCTGGGATTCCATCATTCTGTGGCTGTCCCTGAATGACAGAACCAGACATAAAACTCCCTGTAACTCTTTACCTGCTCCCTATGCTATCCAAATTCTGCAACTGTTTAAATAGTCCTAACAAATTAGTTCACTGTAATTAAGTAACCTCCTTAACTGTTCTTTCAGGGTGGCATAAACCAAACAAACTTGTGAAAATTTCCAAGCTCAAGATGACTGTTAGCAGCTCCTCCCTGTCTGACAGTAGTGTTCCAGTGTATTTGTCAGAAAATATAGGGAATTGCTTAAAAATATTTGCTAACACTTCCCCAGTGAGAGCATCAAGGGCAAATACATCCCTGGCTATGCTGAGCCAGCAGGTTTTTTTTCCTCTATAAAAAGGGAACATAATAACTCTAGTATCAAATTGGATCTCACCACCCCACTCTGGTGCAAATCATGTGAGCCACTTTCTAGAACCTCTGCATGTCTATATTACAGATTAATTACTCCTTTGTTTACTTTGTTACTTTAAAGAGTAGAAAACAGTTGATTTCTGTTCTTCTACTGTTTGTTTGTGGAGTAGGAACGAGCAATGTGAGCTCTGCTTTCCTGGTAACATTTGGAGCTAGTTTTACACATGACTTTATGGAGCTTTTACATCTGTTTAACTGTGACTAATTTTCCTAATGCCACCTCGTAGTCAACCAGCCCAAAGCCCTCTAGATGAGAAGGAAGACAGGAATAAAAAGAACAATACATAAGCCAGCAATTCCAGTTAAAAATGCATAACCTCCATCCAGCAACCTCAATATTTGCCCAGGGGAAACGTTTTATACATGTTCAGATATGATGATGTTCCATGACCTGACTCATTCCCAAAGGCAGGAGAACAACATCCTGCGACTCACCCTGGCTTTGCATTGCCACGTGCCCAGGTGAGGGGATTCAAAGACCTCATCTCTTTGCTCTGTCCTCCAGAAAACTGCAGATTTAGGTTATTTAGCAGCAGGAGAATTGAACAGGCTGTTTCAATTTGTTAGGATTTGTAGTCATTCAAAGAATAGTTTAAGGTGCATGACTGATCAGAAACAAACAAGACAGAGACATACTGAGAAGTTAAACCCCAGCCACAAGCCTGAAAATATTTCCTCTCTCAAATGCCTCTGTTACCTTACAAAGGATGGGTACTGAGGGTAAAAAGGATGGATACTGAGGGTACAAAGGATGGGTAGTGAGGAAAATAAATGCCTGAGCACTCCTGACAACACGCACTGGATTGTTTCTGAGCGATCTTACAATAAGATCCTCGCTGTTTTTTTATGTAATAGCCAACTGATCTGGATGCACCATTTCTAACAAAAACACTAAGGAGCATCTTCAGCTAGCTGCTATCTCCATCATGTAGCTGGAATAGCAGGAGCTGTTCAGAGACACTGACAGGAGCACGAGTTTGTTATTAAGCCTGTTTATTTCCAGTGCTTTGCAACGTGCACCTTACACTTACCGTGACAAAGCACCACAGTAAAGTCCCTTGGTTTCCACCAAAACGTCACAGGGGCAGGAATGATCTGTTAATAGTCGCTCCAATTGTAAACACGGCACCAACTGAGGTATTACTTCACAATGACTTTGCTCTCGCCCTCTTCAAAAATGACTAAGAGGAGCGATGCAAAGGAAGCATTCACTGAGTTAGCCCTTCCCGGCGGCTCAGTAACAAACCCCCTCCGCGCCCCTCTCTGAGCTGCTCCTCTGAGCTGTCTACAACAGCCAGAAAGAAAACAAAACCTGCCAGCGTGGTCATGCTGCTGCTCCTTGCTCTCATCCCTCTCCCAAGTCCGTAACAGCTCCCTGAGAACCACACAAAAAGCGACGTTATAACCCGAATCCAGAGTTCGCTCTGCCTTAACGACGCTCCCGCATCCCGACAGCTCCCAAAGCCTCGACTAACGTTTTCCTGCTGAGGAATGCAAATCCTCAAACCTTTGTGTCGGTGGCGAGCAGCTCTCCCTCGGTCCTCCACCGAGCTGGCATCCCGACGACAGGCAGCATCCCGATGGATGCACCGCACGGCGCCGTCTCTAAGGAAACGGAGCCGCCACGTGACCCAGCATCTCCTGGGCACAGGGAATGTTATCCCACAAAACGGGGCTGGGGTGGGCAAGGCAGTCCGGGATGGACTCTCCAGCTATGCTTTGGGTTTTTTAAGTTGTGGGCTGTTGTTTTTTTTTGGTAACCCAACCCCTTCTGACCTATCCGGGGCTGAAGGACACAGAGGTGCCCATGGCTGCGTCAGGCAGACACACCACACGCTGCCAGGTAGGGAAAGTTCTTTAACAAACAGGCAGCACTTTAGAGATGTGTATTTTGCTTAGAAATAGATGTTTCACTACATTCTCCACCTTGAATAAATTAATATTTATTTCATAACCATTTAACCTCTTAGTACACGAGCACAGAATCATAGAATCAGTCAGGGTAGGAAGGGACCACAAGGAGCAGCCAGTTCCAACCCCCCTGCCATGCCCAGGGACACCCTACCCTAGAGCAGGCTGCACACAGCCTCAGCCAGCCTGGCCTTAAACACCTCCAGCCATGGGGCCTCAACCACCTCCCTGGGCAACCCATTCCAGCCTCTCACCACTCTCATGCTCAACAACTTCCTCCTCACGTAAAGTTGCAGCAAAAGAGGTTCCGCCTCAACAGGAGGGGGAACTTCTTTACTGTAAGGGTCACAGAACTCCCCAGAGAGGTCATGGAATCTCCTTCTCTGGAGACTTTCAAGGCCTGTCTGGATGTGCTCCTGTGTGATCTGTGTTAGATAGTATTGTCCTGCTCTGGCAGGGGGGGTGGATCCGATGATATCTTTGGGTACCTTCCAACCCCTTACATCCTATGATTCTATGATCCAGTCTGAACCTACCCATCTCCAGCTTTGCTCCATTCCCCCCAGTCCTGTCACTCCCTGAGAGCCTCAGAAGTCCCTCCCCAGCTTTTTTGTAGGCCACCTTCAGATACTGGAAGGCCACAAGAAGGTGACTTGGAAGCCTCCTCTTCTCCAGACTGAACAACCCCAACTCTTTCAGTCTGTGCTCACAGCAGAGCTGCTCCAGCACTCACAGCCATGCTTCTGGAAATGCTACTATTATTCCAGGATAGAATACTCAGCATTAGTTCTAATTACTTTTATACCTGAAAAAGGAGCTGAGAGGTTTTGTTAATCCTTAAGCTGTTGATGCTGAAGTCAAAGAAATGTCAGTCAAGAACCTGCCTTTTATGACCAAGACAGGAATAGAACAATCTACCAAGGGAAGGTGTCATGACTTCTTCTCTTTGACGCTTTCACAGAATCACACAATGTTAAAGGTTGGAGAGGACCATGAAAGATCCAGTCCAACCCCCCTGCCAGAGCACGACCACCTAGAGCAAGTCACACAGAAATGTATCCAGGTGGGTCTTGAATGTCTCCAGAGAAAGAATCACACAATGTTAAGGGTTGGAAGGGACCATGAAAGATCCAGTCCAACCCCCCTGCCAGTGCACGACCACCTAGAGCAGGTCACACAGAAATGCATCCAGGTGGGTTTTGAATGTCTCCAGAGAAAGAATCACACAATGTTAAGGGTTGGAAGGGACCATGAAAGATCCAGTCCAACCCCCCTGCCAGTGCACGACCACCTAGAGCAGGTCACACAGAAATGCATCCAGGTGGGTTTTGAATGTCTCCAGAGAAAGAGAATCCATAGAATCAACCAAATAATCATAGAATCATAGGATGGTCTAGGTTGGAAGAGACCTCAAGGATCATCCAGCTCCAACCCCCCACCGTAGGCAGGGACACCTCCCATTAAAGCAGGTTGCTCAAGGCCTCATCCAACCTGGCCCTAAACACCTCCAGGGAGGAAGCAACCACAACCTCCCTGGGCAACCTGTTCCAGTGTCTCACCACCTCACTGTAAAGAACTTCCTCCTAACATCTAGTTTTAATCTCCCCTCTGCCCTTTTAAACCCATTACCCCTTGTCCTGTCATCACAAGACCTTGAAAATAGTCCCTCCCCCACCTTCCTGTAGGCCCCCTTCAGATATTGACAATATCCCACAACTTGCTGACATAACAAAGGACCTCAATAATACCACATGTCAAAAGATGCTTGCTACTACTTTTAAAAGATCTTTAACATGTGAATAAATCATAATTTTAAATGAAAAAAAAAAAACCAATCAGAATTAAAATCCAACCACTTGGATTCATCTAACCACTTCCATCCACTGCGCTGGATAGTATCATAATAACCTTTTACCCGCCTGGAATTCAGAAGAGATTCCTCTCAGCCAGCAAAACTTGCACTAAGAATCATAAAACCATCACCTTGTTCTAATTGGAAAAGACCTTTAAGATGACCCAGTCTGACCATTAACCCAGCACTGCCAGGTCATCACTAAACCATGCTGCTCAGTGCCACCATCTACAATGCTCTTAAACCCCTCCAGAGATGATCACTCCACTACTGTCCTGGGTGGCCTGTTGCAGGTCTTGAGAACTCTTAAGGGGAATAATTTGCTCCCAATATTCAAACTAAACTTTCCCAGATGCAGCTTGAGGCTGTTTACTCTTTTCCTGTCACTTCCTACTCAGGACATGAGACTCCCTTGCTCCAACCTCCTTGCAGGGAGTTGTGGACAGTGAGAAGGTCTTGCCTGAGTCTCTTTTTCTCCAGGCTAAATGTGCTACTTTGAAGCTAGCTAGAACGTTTTGGTGAGAAGGATTAGGTCACAGGCTGTGAAAGAGGAACAGTGCTGATGTCTACTTCACTCATAGGCTTGCTGAGATGTATAAGAACAAGAATCCAAACATAGATAAGGGAGTTGCACATCTTCTGCCTGGGAGCTCTGAGCTGCACTTCACTCTAGCCTCACTGCCATCTCTCTGATGAATCCACTTTGCTTCCGAAGCCCCTGGCCGAATCTCCATTCTTCCTGGGGACTGGGGTAAGGTTGAGAAGGGTGGGAGAAGGTGGAAAGGCAGTTGGGAGCCCCTTCTGGGGACTCAGGTGTCTGGGAGGGCTGTTGTGTTTCTGCATTACCTTTTACCTTGTCTATTTCTGTCCATAACTGTATATACTGTAAATATCTGCTTGCATATTGAGCTAAGCTGTAAATATAAAGCTTCATTCAAAATTTCCAGGGCTGGCTGAGTCTAGTCTGGGTGATTTCCAAAGTGCGGGGGTGGGTAACACCCAAACCACCACACTAAACAACCCCAATTCCCTTAACTGCTCCTCACAAGACTTGTGCTCTAGACCCTTTGCCAGCTTTGTTGCCCTTCACTGGACACATTACAGCCTGCTTGTACTGAGGGGCCCAAAACTGAATCCAGCATTAAAAGTGTGGCCTCACAAGTACCCAGTATAGGGGGACAGCTGTTGCCCTAGTCCTGCTGGCCACACTATTGCTGATCCAAGCTAGGATGCTGCTGGCTTTCTTGGCTACCTGGGCACATGTTGGCTCATCTTCAGTCAGCTGTTAACCAACACCTCTAGGTCCTTTTCCATCTGGCAGCCTACCAAAGAATTTGAAGGGAAGAAATATTTTTTGGTGTCATGGAGAATAATGAGTGCTGCAGTTAAGACAAGCACATCATCCAAGCTGTTCTAATTTGAACTTTTTAACTTACCAAAAGCTTCAGGAAAAATCTCACTGTACACAGAATACCCTGTTCAGGGCCACCAGGTCACAGGATCACAGGATATTAGAGGTTGGAAGGGATCCAAGGAGAACCCAACCCCCTGCCAGAGCAGGACCACACAATCTAGCACAGATCATAGAGGAACACATACAGACAGGCCTTGAAAGTCTCCAGAGAAGGAGACTCCACAACCTCTCTGGGCAGCCTGCCCCAGGGCTCTGACACCCTTAAGCTCAGATGGAAATCACAGAGAGAGTGACTGGCATTGGAATGGGCTGCCCAGGGAGGTGGTGGAGTTGCCATCTCTGGAGGTGTTCAAGCGAAGCCTGGATGAGGCATTTAGTGCCATGGTCTGGTTGATTGGCCAGGGTTGGGTGCTAGGTTGGACTGGGTGAGCTTGGAGGTCTCTTCCAACCTGCTTGATTCTATGATTCTATGCAATCAGTGACAATACTTAAGATACACTTTACAGAGTCTCACAGCACCTTGCCAGCTGAATTTGGGCGACCAGCAAAAGTGACATGCTCCCAGGTTCTCTTTCGGGAGGGACAACTGCAGAGATTGCTGTTCCCTTGTGACACTGGCTCTGGCTGAGCTTAAGGCAAGTACATTAACATAAGGACAATGTGGCTCCTAACTTTATTTTTGTCAGCCCTGTCAAGGAGGAGTATGAAACACTTTGTGAATCCTTACAAAGGGTCCCTCAGCACACTTTCATTTATCTGATGAATGCTCAAAGAGGCATCTCCAGTTCCCCAACATGAACCAGTTCCTTTAAAGTAATCCATAGCCCTTTACCTCTCTGTGGCTTCACATATTGTCACCTGGAAAGACTCGTAGCAGACAGCTCCCTTTCTGTGAGCCACTAGAATGGGACATATGTTTCCTTTTTAGATGCCTACCAAATACAGCACAACTCAGCAGCACAACCACACCTTCACCAGTGTCGCGCCAGACCCCTCCAAGCTGCGAAGAGGTGCAGAGGTGACAAATGCCACGTTCTGTCACCCTTCCCACGAAGATATCAATTTCTCACAGCAAGGAGAGAGAAGCAGCTGAGGGAAAGCAGCATCACCTGCCAGGTTGAGCGTGATGCAACCCATCTGACACTGCAGCAGCTGCGTCACCAAGAACAACCACGCACGGCAGTAGCACAAGAACACCAAAGCGCTGTCAGGTTCAGTGTCAGGTTCACAGCAGGACAATACCAGCAGTGGCAGATTTAATGAGAAACAGAGGTAGTGTCAGAAACACTTATTTTTGTAGATGCAAGTAAAGCAAATCTGTAATTGCCTTATGGAGCATGTGCACAGTGCTCTAGCAGCATGTTGTAAAACTGCCCAGGGAGGTGCTGGAGTCGCCGTCCCTGGAGGTGTTCAAGAAAAGACTGGATGAGGAACTTAGTGCCATGGTCTGGTTGACTGGATAGAGCTGGGTGATAGGTTGGATTGGGTGAGCTTAGAGGTCTCTTCCAAGTTGGATGATTCTATGATTCTATGCAATCAGTGATGATACTTAAGATACACTTTACAGTGTCTCACAGCACCTTGCCAGCTGAATTTGGGCAACCAGTAAAAGTGACATGCTCCCAGATTCTCTTCCGGGGGGACAACTGCAGAGATTATTGTTCCCTTGTGACACTGGCTCTGGCTGAACTCAAGGCAAGTGCATTAACATAAGGACAACGTGGCTCCTAACTCTCAGAGTACATGAAAAGTTTTGGATGCATTTTTTCCTTCCTCCTAAAGCTCTGAGGAAACACTGTCACAACTGAGCTTCTGTCACACTGTGCTGGTTTGAGCCTAGCTGGGATGTTTTAGTGAGAGGAATTAGATGATAGGCTGTGACAAGGAAACAGTGGTGATGTCTACTTCACTCACAGGCTTGCTGAGATGTATGAAAACAAGAACAAGAACATAAATACAGATAACAGAGTTGCTCTCTGGCTCAGGCTGCCTGCACTTCTCTAACTTGCTGCCTAACTAATCCATCTGCTTCCTATCCCCCTGGCCGATTCTCCAAACTCACCCTGACTGTAAGCAAAGTCTGGGATAAGGTAGAGGGGTGGAAAGGAGGTGGAAGGGTGGTTGGGAGCTCTTCCTTGGGACTCTGATTGTTTCTGGGAGGGCTGTTGTGTTTCTGTATCACTTTTCAACTTGTATATTTCTGTCTATAGCTGTAGATACTGTAAATATCTGCCTGTATATTGTGCTAAGCTGTGAATATAAAGCTTCATTCTTTAATTTCCAGATCAGCTGAGTCTAGTCTGGGTGATTTTCTTAAGTGTGAGAGGGCAGGTAACACCCAAACCATCACACAAACACAGAACAAAAGACTGACTGCAATTCTCCTTTGATTTAGAAACGCTCTCCTCTTGGTTTTAAGGTTTCAGTGGTGGAAATTGTACCATCACTTTTTATTTTGGTAATGTATCCTAACCACTATTTACTTACCTTCACTACTAAAAACGTTCTTTTTATCCTGAGTTCATCAAACTACAACTCACAGTCCATGACTTTCATTAAGCCTTCCTGCTAAAGCACCCTGGGATTATAATTTATTTCTCTAGGATGGGTATTTTTAGACATATCAAATAATTCCTTAACCTCATGTTACCTTTATGTTACTTGACTCTTTGGATATGAAGCTGTTCATCTGGGGAGGAATAATAAACTCCACCATTACAGGCTGGGAGGTGTTCTGATGGAAAGCAGTCCTGTGGAGAGGGACATGGGGGTCCTGGTGGATAACAAGTTACCCATGGCACAGCAATGTGCCCTTGTGGCAAAGAAGGCAAATGGGATCCTGGGGTGTATTAAGAAGAGTGTGTCCAGCAGATCAAAGGAGGTTTACCTTCCCCTCTACTCTGCCCTGGTGAGAGTATTCATATTGAATACTGTGTTCAGTTTTGGGCTCCCCAGTTTAAGAGGGACAAGGATCTGCTGAAGAGGGTCTAGTGGAGGGCTACAAGGATGATTAGGGGACTGGAGAACTGCCTGAGGAGGAGAGGCTGAGGGATCTGGAGCTGTTTAGTCTGGAGAAGAGAAGATTACAGGGGATTTGATAAATGTTTATAAGTATCTGAGGGCTGCCAGGAGTGGGGGGACAGGCTCTGCTCACTGCTCCCTGGGATAGGACAAAGAGCAATGGGTGTAAGCTGCAGCACAGGAGGTTCTGCCCCAACACAAGGGGGAATTTCTTTACTGTAAGGGTCCCAGAGCACTGGAACAGGCTCCCCAGAGAGGCTGTGGAGTCTCTTTCTATGGAGACTTTCAAGGCCTGTCTGGATGTGCTCCTCTGTGATCTGTGTTAGTATTGTCCTGCTCTGGCAGGAGGGTTGGACTGGATGATCTCCTTGGGTCCCTCCCAGCCCCTAACATCCTGTGATCCTGTAATCTTCTCATACCTATTTCCAGCCTAATTTCACATTTCCATTTTCTCAAACTATTTGGTCTTTCAATATTTGTCTTGATCACGGGAGCTGTAACTACTGTTTCCTGGCAAGGACCCTGTCACCACCCAGCACAGTGGGTAAACTCTGCGGCTGGCACTCTCAGCATCCTGGGGATGTACTAAAAAGGCTGTGGTTAGTAGGTCGAGAGAGATTCTCCTCCTCACCTACTCCACCCTGGTGAGGCCACATCTGGAATATTGTGTTCAGTTCTGGGCCTCTCAGTTCAAGAAGGAGTTAAAGTTAAGAGGAAGTTCTTCACAGAGAGAGTGATTTGCCTTTGGAATGGGCTGCCCAGGGAGGTGTTGGAATCGCTGTCCCTGGAGGTGTTGAAGCAAAGCCTGGCTGAGGCACTTAGTGCCATGGTCTGGTTGATTGGCCAGGGCTGGGTGCTAGGTTGGACTGGATGATCTTGGAGGTCTCTTCCAACCTGGTTGATCCTAAGAACTCAAGAGACCTGCTTGAAAGAGTCCAACACAGAGCTGCAAAGATGCTGAAGGGAGAGGAAAGGCTGAGGGAGCTGAGTCTCTTTGGCTTGGAGGAGACTGAGAGGTGACCTCATTAGTGTTTAGAAAGATGTGAAGGGCAGCATCAGGAGAACGGAGCCAGGCTCTGTTCAGTGACATCCAATGGCAGGACAAGAAGCAAGGGGTGCAAGCTGGAGCAGTTTCACATGAACATATGGAAAAGCTTTTTCACTGTGAGAGTGACAGAGCCCTGGGACAGGCTGCTCAGAGAGTTTTTGTGTCTCTCTGGAGATATTCAAAACCCACCTGGGTGCATTTCTGTGTGACCTACTCTAGGTGATCCTGCTCTGGCAGTGGGGGGTGGACTGGATGATCTTTCAAGATTCATTCCAACCCCTAACATTCTGTGGTTGGAAGAGCTTTTGTTACACAATGACCTGCAAATGCACATGGGACACCACGACCTCCAAACATTTTTGGAGCAGTGTATTGTTCTTTTCATCTTCTTCAACCCTCCAGTATTTTTCTCATTTCCCTGTCTAGCCTCTCAGTAGTGATTTTACACATTTTCCTCCTGGTCATAAAACCAAGTGTTAACAGCACAAAAGACAGGCCTGATCTCTGCAGGAAACTGACCCTACTAATCGACCTGCTTTTTGCAGTTACGTTGAAGACAAGAAGCTAAACCTCTTTTTTCCTCTATTTGATGTATCTATGCTCTACTGATTATAGTTTTCTAAATCATTCAATGTTCATAACAAAAGCATTATGTCAACAGCATCACAGAATCACAGTGTGGTCCAACCCCACTGATACAGCGTGGTCACCCAGAGCAAGTTGCTCAGGATCACAATGTTGAGGTGGGTTTGGCATCTCTCCAGAAAAGGAGACTCTACAATCATAGAATCATAGAATCAAACAGGTTGGAAGAGACCTCCAAGATCTACAAAATGCTTGGTCCAGAGCTCCAGCACCCACACAGAAAAAATGTTTCTCCTCATGGGTTCTAGTTTGTGCCCATTGCCCTTTGTCCTATTGTTGGGCACTGATGAAAGGAGTTCACCCCATCCTCTTGCCCTCTGCCCATTAGATACTGATCAGCACTGAGAAGATTCCTAGTCAGTCTGCTCTTCTCTAGGCTAAACAGTCTCCCAGCCCCTCCTCATCAAAGAGACGCTCCAGTCCTCTCAGCATCTTTGTAGCCTCTGCTGGACTCTCTCCAGTAGAATCATAGAATCAGTCAGGGTTGGAAGGGACCACAAGGAGCAGCCAGTTCCAACCCCCCTGCCATGCCCAGGGACACCCTACCCTAGAGCAGGCTGCACACAGCCTCAGCCAGCCTGGCCTTAAACACCTCCAGCCATGGGGCCTCAACCACCTCCCTGGGCAACCCATTCCAGCCTCTCACCACTCTCATATTCAACAACTTCCTCCTCACATCCAGTCTGAACCTACCCATCTCCAGCTTTGATCCATTGCCCCTAGTCTTGTCACTCCCTGATGTCCTGAAAAAGTCTTTCCCCAGCATTTTTGTAGGCCCCCTTCAGATACTAGAAGGCCACAAGAAGGTCAGCTTGGAGCCTCCTCTTCTGCAGACTGAACAGCCCCAACTCTTTCAGTCTGTCCTCATAGCAGAGCTGCTGCAGCCCTCTGAACATCCTCTGTAGTTTCTTGTCTTCCTTGAACTGGAGTGATCAGAACTGGACCCAGTACTCAAGCTGTGGCTTCACTAGGGCAGAGCAGAATGGGAGAAGAACCTCCCTCGACCTGCTGTTCTCACTCTTCTGAATGGACCCCAGAAGACTGTTTGCTTTCTCAGCCACAGAGAAGAAGCCACATATCACTTTATTAAAATAAATTAATCTAATTAAAGAAGATACAAACTGCCTCTGACTACACCACGCTGCCAAAAGCCTTTTGTTGATTGGCAGGAGTTAACTTTCTATTTACTGATCAACAAAACAGCTTCTTTACTGCTGAATTATTTCGCCATCAAAGTCATGTTAGTAAACACAACATGTCAACGATTGCCCTGTTTGAATTCGTTCCTCACCTCAAAAGAAAACAAACAAAAGAAGAAATGAGATCAGATGAATTTTCCTCCAGTGCTCCACGAACTTTTGAATGCTCCAAGACATACCAGCAATCAGCAGCAAAAATCCAAACTAAGATATTCTTTCAAGATGCAGCTTGGACTGAAAACGTCAATGGTGCAATTCCACATCCCTTGCAAAGGTAAATACCTCACCAGCAGCACAACACATAGCTGCTGCCTCCCACCTCTGCCAAACCACAACATGGAAACTATTTGCCAGCAACTTTTAAACCATTTGTTTACATTCCTTGCTTCCATTTTTTGCCTTGTCTCCTTCCCTGCTTCTCCTTCCTTTCCAAGCCTTGTTTTGCCTGGAATATTTGGCAAAACAATTTGGTTTACATTCCTTGCCACCATTTCTTGCCTTGTCTCCTTCCCTGCTTCTCCTTCCTTTCCAAGCCTTGTTTTGCCTGGAATATTTGGCCAAGTATTTTTGAAGTGTTCCTAGTTAAGATTTTTACCTTCTCATTATTTACTCAGCTGAAGTTGATTTTAGCTTTGTGAGAGTCTCTTCTAAAGCATGTGCTAGATGCTGATGGGCACCTCGTTTACATGAAACAA
Source organism: Tricholaema leucomelas (assembly GCA_013400475.1). Taxonomy (NCBI): domain Eukaryota; kingdom Metazoa; phylum Chordata; class Aves; order Piciformes; family Lybiidae; genus Tricholaema lacrymosa; species Tricholaema leucomelas. The sequence continues at coordinate 232,901 of WAAF01004552.1, forward strand.
ATGGAATCATGCCATGATCACCAACACCTAAATAATGACTCATTGTGGCCCTGAGCAGTTCCTCTTTATTAGCTGAGTTCTATTAAAGATTCTGGCTGGCTATGTCGCTTTTCACACTTCAGAACCGTGGGGGGGTTTGCTTTGTGTGTGTGGTTTTTTTCCTTTAACTTCAATGGTATCACTTACACAGAAAGCCCCAAAGGTCTTCCATCACTTATATTAAAAAAAAAAATCCCAGCAGGTCTTTTTGTTTCCCCTCTGTGTTCCATTATCATGAGATTTAGTGTGTGATCAATCACCCACTCACATTATTTTTACCCCAGACTTCCCCACAGTTGTCCTTGAAAAACTAGGAAGCATTTCCCATTACTTTGACTTCTTAGGACTCACTTTTTTTTAATTAAAACTGGCAGCCCAGAGCAGATGTCTCCAAGCTGTCATGCTGCTGCCAAGACTGTCTGGGCAGCAGTCTCAGTCACTGCAGAATATGTTGTGCTATAGCCCAACTGCTCATTCCCCAGGCCACGTACCGTTATCAGGGTCCCCAGCATACCCCAACACCCTCACACCCATCTCCTCACAGCCAGCATGTCCCCAGCTGGCTCCTACCATTGCTGCTGCATGCAATGTACATAGATGACTCATAGAATCATAGAATCAACCAGGCTGGAAGAGACCTCCAAGCTCATCCAGTCCAACCTAGCACCCAGCCCTGGCCAATCAACCAGACCATGGCACTAAGTGCCTCATCCAGGCTTTTCTTGAGCACCTCCAGGGACAGCAGATGCAGGTGCCAGTTTAGCTCCAGCAATAATAGCATCACATAATCTTTTAGGTTGGAAAAGACTTTTAAGATCATTGAAGACAGCCATTAACCCATCGCTGCCAGGTAACCACTAAACCACATCCCTCAGCATCAAATCTACATGGCTTTTAGAGTCCTTTAGGGATGGGAACTCCACCACTGCCCCCAGATCTTGACAATCATAGAATCAACCAGGTTGGAAGAGACCTCCAAGATCATCCAGTCCAACCTAGCACCCAGCCCTATCCAGTCAACTACACCATGGCACTAAGTGCCACATCCAGGCTTTGCTTCAACACCTCCAGGGACGACGACTCCACCACCTCCCTGGGCAGCCCATTCCAATGCCAATCACTCTCTCTGCCAACAGCTTCCTCCTAACATCCAGCCTAGACCTCCCCCAACACAACTTGAGACTCTGTCTCCTTCTTCTGTTGCTGCTTGCCTGGCAGAAGAGCCCAACCCCATCTGGCTACAGCCTCCCTTCAGGTAGTTGTAGACAGCAATGAGGTCACCCCTGAAGGTAGGTTCTGCTAGGTATAAAATGTAGTATAAAAAGTGCCATGGTCTAGTCGATTGGATAGGGCTGGGTGATAGGTTGGACTGGATGATCTTGGAGGTCTCTTCCAACCTGGTTGATTCTATGATGATTCTTGTGAGGAGTGGCTGATGTTGCTTAGCCTGGAGAAAAAGGGACTTAGGGGAGACCTTCTTACTCTCTACAATTACCTGAAAGGAGATGGGAGTGAGGTGGAGGTCAGTCTCTTCTCCCAAGGAACAAGTGATAGAACAAGATGAAACTGCCTTGAGTTGTACCAGGGACAGTACAGGGTCAAGGATTGGGAACAATTTATTCCCATAAGGCTTGTCAAGGCCTGGAACAGGCTGCGCAGGGCAGTGGTGAAGTCACCATCCCCAAAAAAGCCATGTAGATGTGGTGCTGAGGGACCCGTTCTAGTGATGACCTGGCAGTCATCACTAAAGGTGACTTAAGGTGTTTTACCACCTTAACAATTCTATGATTCTGTGAAAGAAAGCAAGAGTTCATCAAACTTGGTCATCTGTGTCAGAGGTAAAACTTTGGCTCATTAGTTCTGGGGGTCTATTTCTGCAGCTGCCCCCCCAGGAGTCACACCACCATCCTTGCACTTATTTTCACACGCTGTACTTATACAATTAGATATTATTTCTTATACAAGTATGACATTGTAAATGACTAAGTTTCTCTTGTGATGTTAGTGCCTTTCAACACAGAAGCAGCACAGAGAAAAATCTAAACAGAAGAATGTGAATGGATTCGTGATCTGATAAGATTTTTAAACACAATATTGTTTTCTGTGAGGCTGAGAAGCACCTTAACTACAGAACATTCAGATTTAAGGCTCAGGGACAAGCTCCATAACACATCCCAGGTAAGGCATGGAGCTAAATCTGTGGACAATGTACATCTTTGTCCACGTGTGTCTGATAAGCCATTCATTAAGGAGAACAGAGTCCCCAGCTCTGAACTGAACAGCAGCAGAACAGGCTCCATGGACAATGTACACCCTTGTCCACGTGGGTCTGATAAGCTGTTCATTAGGGAGAACAGAGCCCCCAGCTCTGAACTGAACAGCAGCAGAACAGGCTTTGTTTAGGTTTGGTTTTAATTTAAGTGCAGTTTCACAGAGAAAATCATATTCCATTAAATCAGATCAGCTTCCCCTCACTGCAGAGGACTAAAGCAAGCGTTAGAAAAGGTGGTAAATACTTAGTGATGCAAGAACAAGAGAAAAAACACTCACACAGCTAAGCAGTAACTGGTAAAGCTCAAAACTATGTTGTAAAGGAGTCTAGCATTGCATCTACTCTTCCATGTCAAGTTATGGATCTTCTATGCTTTTCACAAGAGAAAGCCACATGAGTGTTTCACCACGCTAAGATAAGCTTTACAGTTCTCACCTTTCCCATATTTTGACAAGCTAGCCTCCAGCTTTTCCTTAATGACTGCCAACTGTCAAAAGGAGTGTACAGAAGAGCCAGTCAATCACAACCATATGGCACCAGGGAAGGCCAAAGCAGCACATCCTAGCACTGAGCTGACAGAGGTCACAGGACTTTCAGATGTGAATGCCTTGAATCTCCGTTCAGAAATGGTGACAAACAGCTCAAGAAGAGTCTGGCATTTGTGACATCAATAGCAAACCTGAAAAACTAGCAGCTCCACTTCATCTCAGAACTGCAAATGACTCAGTGCTCATGAAGATGAGAGTCTCCCATGTTACATCAACTATATCCCTTTGCTTTGCTCCTCTCCTCACCCTTCTCTAAAGCACATCTTTAAATTTAGATATATGAAGAGACTGAGACTTTCTCTCCAGACTCTGTTGGACTGATTTGTTGGGAAGCTTCATTTATCATACATACATAGTAACAGAATTTGTTTGGAGGGGGGTGGAGTCTCTCAGGTTTTGTTTTTGAGATGAAAACTGGCCAACTGGGGAAGCAGACTGAGTTCAAGCCTGTTCAAACCAGCACCAGTACAATGGTATTTCATTTTAAACAATCATTGCATTGGCTCAATAATAAGGCCAGAAGGAAAGGGTAACAATAATGTGATTGAGCAGGAAAGCACAGCAAACCCCTCAGCCAGACAAATAAGGACGTAAAGCCACAGCTGCGAGGCAGCTAAACCTGCTAATATTAGGAAACATCAATTTGCAAGTAAATATGTTTCCTTTTTCTTTTCTTTTTCATATTATTCTATTATAAATGGGAATGCAGAGTCTGATGCAATGTGGTGATGTGCAAATGATGGATCCCTGAGACTGACTGATTGCAAGACTGATCAGGACTTTGAAATGCTAATCGATGCAAGGAGAATATAGTCAGGCCTCAGGCTAACTGCACATAAACATATTCTGTGTCTCTTTTCTGGTCAAGGAGGTATTGTTAATAAAACAATATGCTTCAAATGATTTTTGAGAGAAACCCAACAGTTACAGCATTACAACATTATCATTCTAAGTTCTCCTTTCAGCCAGCCTATTGTGGAGTCAAATATGGCCACAAAAAACTTGCTTTAAACCACTGATTAAGTGAAAAACAGATAAAACCAAATACTCACACTATATGTGCAAGATCAAGAGGCTTTTCTGGCTGCTCAGGAAATACAGGACGAGGTGGCTCTCGACTTGGTACACAACCAAGGGATTTACTAATTGCATGGCTCAGTTTCTTTGCAGGTGATTTCTGTTGGTGAGAAGAATGACAAAAGTGAGTTGAATATTACAAAGTGCAGGGTAATCAGATTACAGCCAATTGTGCAATCAGATAACACAGAGGTGTAAAGAAATACCTAGTACTAGAATATTCAGAAATGTCCTGTTATGTCCTCAAGTCAAGAGAGATGTTGAGGTACTGGAACATGTCCAGAGAAGGGCAACGAAGCTGGTGAAAGGCCTGGAACAAAAACCCTAAGAGGAGAGGCTGAGGGAGCTGGGGGTGTGCAGCCTGCAGAAGAGGAGGCTCAGGGATGACCTCATTGCTGTCTACAACTACCCGAAGGGAGGCTGTAGCCAGGTGGGGTTGGTCTCTTCTGCCAGGCAAGCAGCAACAGAAGAAGGGGACACAGTCTCAAGTTGTGCCAGGGGAGGTCTAGGCTGGATGTTAGGAGGAAGTTGTTGGCAGAGAGAGTGACTGGCATTGGAATGGGCTGCCAGGGAGGTGGTGGAGTCACTGTCCCTGGAGGTGTTAAAGCAGAGCTTGGATGAGGCACTTAGTGCCATGGTCTGGTTGACTGGATAGGGCTGGGTGCTAGGTTGGCCTGGATGGTCTTGAAGGTCTCTTCCAACCTGGCTGATTCTGTGATTCTATGTTTAAAAGCAGCTCTGCAGAGAAGGATCTCGGAGTGATGGTGGACAATGATAAGTTCACCACCAGCCAGCAATATGCCCTCATGGCCAAGAAAGCTGATGGTTTCCTGGGATGCATTCAGAAGAGTGTGGCCAGCAAGTTGAGGTCTCTTCCAACCTGATTGATTCTATGATTCTATGATCCAAGGAAGACAAAAACCCTGCAGGCAAGTTTTGCCAAACACACAAGAATAGCTGGCTGGCCTGAGTCATGCACTGAAAATGTGGTTTAGGTCCAATGTTGACTTACAAAATTAAGTCTTAAAATGTTATTGCACCCACTGGAGTCTTGCCAGTGATGTGAGAGGCCAGATAATGCTTTTACGAGAGCTCAGAAGCAACCTGGCACTTCTGTTTTCCTGATCCAATTCACCAGCAGTCCACACAGGTACAACCCAGGGGCTAATTACTCCTCTAATTTTTTTTTTTTACTACTCCTGTAAGGCCTTCCAAAGGGCAATTAGGGCCAGTTCTCAAGATGCAACCAAATTAAAGTTCAGATTAACACTGATTTAAGTAGGAGGTGGCAAGGCTGCCCAGGATGGAGCTACACACATACTTACAGCTAATGCAAATTGGTAGCTAGCAACTACTGACAATTATTATTATTATTTACTATAAACAAAATAAACAATTAGTTATGCATAAACCAGGAAGAATTTTCAACTTTGGGCCTTCTGGCTTTCATGATACAAACCAGGCAGTAATGGCTTTTTGTCCAGGGAACCTTTGTGTCAATAAAGCTGCTCCCTCTGTGGATTTATAAAGTCTGTGGTGGATTGAGATCCACTTTAAGCATAAAGTAAAATTACAGAATCCCAGAATCTCAACAGGGTGGGGGTTGGAAGGGACCTCTGGAGATCATTTAGTCCAACCCTATCCAAAGCAGGTTGCCCAGGATGGCAACATCCAGGTAGGTTTGGAATCTCTCCAGAGAAGGAGACTCCTCCGCTTCTCTGGGAAGCCTGGTCCGGTGCTCCAGCACTTTCAGAGGAAAGAATCATAGAATCAACCAGGTGGGAAGAGACCTCCAAGATCATCCAGGCCAACCTAGCACCCAGTCCTATCCAGTCAACTACACCATGGCACTAAGTGCCTCAGCCAGGCTTTGCTTCAACACCTCCAGGGATGGCAACTCCACCACCTCCCTGGGCAACCCATTCCAATGCAAATCACTCTCTCTGCCAACAACTTCCTCCTAACATCCAGCCTNCTCCTGGCCACCTGGACACACTGCTGGCTCATCTTCAGCTACTATCCACCAGTACTTCCAGGTCCCATTTGCCCATCTGTTTGTGCCCATCGCCCCTTGTCCTGTTGCTGGGCACCACTGAAAAGAGTCTGGCCCTGTTCTTTTGCTTCCCACCCTTTAGATACTGATCAGCATTGAGAAGATCCCTTCTCAGTCTGCTCTTTCTCCAGGCTAAACATCCACAGGTCACTCAACCTTTCTTCATCAGAAAGATGCTCCAGTCCCCTCAGCATCCTTGTAGCCTTTGTTGGACTCTCTCCAGTAGTTCCCTGTCTCCCTGGAACCAGGGAGTCCAGAACTGGACACAAGACTCCACTTATGACCTCACTAGGGTGGAGCAGAGGGGAAAGCGACCCTTCCATGACTTGCTGGTCACACTCTTCTGAATGCACCCCAGGAGACCATTGACCTTCTTGGCTTTAATCGTTTTGAAATCCTATGAAACCCACAATCCAGTCCTTAGATCACTCCTTACTAAAGTGTGCAGTCAAATTGAAATCATGCATCTAAATGTGATGATACCAAAGGTCAAATTCTAGTTGTCCTCAATTCCTCCATAGCTTGAAAATTCCCACCTTTATTTCTCTCTTAGCCTGTTCACTTCTTTTAGAGTATTTCCTGCTTTACTTTCCCCTGGGTCACCTTTCAGTGCCTGCATGGCCCATCTATTTTCAGCATGTCTTTGCTGACACCTCCCCTTTGCTGTGACCTCCCTCTGCAGTATTTTAGGCTTATTTTGAAGGTTGTTTTCTTTTCCCCCATTGTGGTAACAAACACTATATCCTCTTGTGCTGCCCCCACCACTTACTGTGTCAAACACACAGAGCATTGTCTGCAATGCTGTACAATTGAGCCACAACTGTAGCTTTGCTTTCCCAAAATTACAGGGGAAAGGTAATTCCCATTGATCCCAGCTTCCTGATAATGCTTCTCATTGCAGCTGACAGTGAGAAGAGCACAGCAGGCTGAGCAAGATTCTGGTTCACAGGTCAGTAAACCTCTTATGGATGCCTGTTGTGGCAGGCCATTAGGTCTATTAGATGTCCTGGCTTGCCTCACTCTTCTGCTAATGGGGGCAGCAAGGGCTTGGGCCATTATGTCCCCTCCCAAAGTGTTAAACAGGTACCCAGAGGGGTTTAGGTACTTGTTGGTGTCTTGCCCAAATAAGGGTGAGCAAGCCCTGGGGTCACCTAACATGGTCAGTTTAGGAGATGCCATTTTGATTGGTGAATCTCTGTGGCCAAAGGAGCCTTTGCACTCGGGCAAGTCATAGAAACTGAGCTGAGCTGCAAGCAGTTGAGCTGCTTCTGCTGCTGCCTCTGCCTCACAGAGCTGCCCATGCCTCACTCTTGGACAACATGTTCTGCTCTGTCTCATGCTTCAGATCAGCTTAGCTCTGATGTTTTGCACTTGAACTACCTGGAAACTCAAGTGCCCTAAGTTTCCCAGGAGAAGGCATGTAAGTGCCTCACACCGTGGCACACTGTTCCTGATCCAGGCCAGGATGCCATTGGCTCTCCTGCCCACCTGGGCACACTGCTGGCTCATCTTCAGCTACTCTCTACCAGCACCCCCAGGTGTCTCTCTGCCTGGCTGCTCTCAGCCACTCTGTCCCCAGCCTGTAGTGCTGCTTGGGGTTGTTGTGGCCAAAGTGTAGAACCCTGCACTTGGCCTTGTTCAATCTCATGCCACTGGCCTCTGCCCACCCATCCAGCCTCTCAAGGTCCCTCTGCAGGGCTCTCCTACCCTCCAACAGCTCCACACCTGCTCCTAGCTTGATGTCATCTGCAAACTTACTGATGCTGGACTCAATCTCCTGCTCCAGATCATCATAAAGATATTGAACAGGACTGGGCCCAGCACTGATCTTTTCAGGGATTTTTTTTCCCTAATATCCAACCTAAATCTCTTCTGGCACAGCTCAAGGCCGTTTGTCACTTGTTACCTGGCAGAAGAGCTCCAACCCCTTCTCAGGGAGCGAGAAGGTCTCCTTCAGCCTCCCTTTCCCCAGGCTAAAGGACCCGAGTTGTCTCAGCCACTCCTCACAAGACCTGTGCCCTGGAAGGCAGCAGGGCAGCAGGGCTTTCAGTGTGGTGTGCACTAGCAGGGAAGGTCTGCAGCGCTTCCTGTGCAACTCCTGCTCTTCAGCAGAACAAATCTCCAATCTCCTATCTCATAGGCTGTCTGAGATTCCTTCTTCAGCAAACTCCCTCAGCCTTTTATACCTCTAGACCCATCAGTGAAGGATACATTACCTTTTCCCCAGTTCTATCATTATATGCTCAAAAGAAGCTTCTGCTTCTTTTCCCTCAGGCCGATAGTAGTAAAACTTGTGAGCAAGGCTTGTACCAGTTACTGTAGATGTTTAAGGGCCCAATGAATCTCATAAATAACCACAATTCAGTACACAGCTATCAGACATCCCACTGGATCCCCCTCCTTTTCAGCTGGTTATCTGAGATGAACATTTTTGGGGGGTTCCTGTTTTCTAAAAACTCTTTCAAGTTTGGAATCAGAGGCAGGCTACTTAATTAGGTATGAATCCAGACCTCCAGAACTGTCTCTGTTACATCACTTCCACCACCACTTTCTACATGATACATTTCAAGACATTTTTCAGGTGAACAAGAAATGGAGGTCAGAAGAGATCAGACAAGTATTAAAACAGTCATCTGTCTCCAGGCACAGCACTGGTTGGCACACAGTTGCTGTGGCCACTGCAGTGGGAAGCTGCAAAACTGCATTCCTCAGCAGTGCTACTCAAGTTCACAACTTGAACAAGGACAAGGGAGGTTATTCTGCCCCTGTACTCAACATTGGTCAGGCCACNAAAGCAGAGCTTGGATGAGGCACTTAGTGCCATGGTCTGGTTGACTGGATAGGGCTGGGTGCTAGGTTGGACTGGATGAGCTTGGAGGTCTCTTCCAACCTGGTTGATTCTATGATTCTAAGTAGCAGCAGTCAAACATAGCTTTCAAGATCCAAACCAGTGTCTACCTACTAGCAAGCACAGCTGGCTTCTCCAGGTTCCAAAGAAAGCTCAACAAAAAGTAAAATAAATACTTCTGAGAGGCTGGAAGGTTTGCTCTTGTGTTTTTTTAACACAAGAAGTTGAAAGACACTATGGCTCTGTACTGTACTTCTCCAGGTGATGTCACATCCCACCTGTGTGGCTACAAGGTAAGGCTAAGAGACCTTTCCTATTAACTATTGACTCACTCTCCCTATGGCACTCACTCTCAGAATCACATGCAAACCAAACAGTTGGGGTTCATTGTTTTCAGTAAAGGTATCATTGATATATCAGCCACTGACTGTCCTAGATTAAAAAGGATCTAATTTGATAAACAATCACAGAATGGTTTGGGTAGGAATAAATCTTGAAAGGTCATCTAGTCCAACCCCCCTACAATGGACACCTGTGACTTAGTGCCATGGTGTAGTTGTTTGGGCAGGGTGCTAGGTTGGACTGGATGATCTTGGAGGCCTCTTCCAACCTGGTTGATTCTATGATTCTAAGATGTAAAGGACTAGAGCAGGTTGCTCAGAGCCCCATCCAGCCTTACCTGGCATGTTTCCAGGGTGGGGCACCTACCACCTCTCTGGGACTCCAAGATCTCTTTCTTCCTGGCTGCTGTCCAGCTACTCTGTCCCCAGCCTGTAGTGTTGCTTGGGGTTGTTGTGGCCAAAGTGCAGGACCCTGCACTTGGTCTTGTTAAATCTCATCCCATTGGCCTCTGCCCACCCATCCAGCCTGGCAAGGTCCCACTGCAGGGCTCTCCTACCCTCCAACAGATCCACATCTGCTCCTAGCTTGGTGTCATCTGCAAACTCACTGATGCTGGACTCAAGCTCCTGGTCCAGAACATCAATAAAGATACTGAACAGGTTTTTTATTGATCAGGTTGGATAGGGCTCCACAGCACCTGCTCTAGTTGAAGATGTCCCTGGTGACTGCAGGGCAGTTGGACAGATGACCTTCAGAGGTCTCTTCCCATCCAAACCATTCTGTGATTCTGATTTTATGAAATTATTGAACACTTTTCCTTCCCCTCTACTGAAAATGGGCAAGCAAAAAACATTGTCCAAGTCAGCACAGAGAGAACTTCTCCTCTTCTTCCAGCAGAGCAATTGTGCCGAGCATCCCAGTGGTTGAGCAGAAAGAAGCTGATGGGCTAAGTGAAGCGAGTGTAACCCGCATACAGAGCTGGCAGTTGGTGAAGGAAGCTGAAAAGCAGACCTGTGCCTGCAGCTGCCAGCAGAGAAGGTGCAGGGTCACCCCTGAGCTGTCTGTCTGTCTGCGAGGCCGCTGTGCCCTCTGCTGGAAAGTGCCGAACGAGGGAAGGGCTTTTCAAACCATCTGAAAAGAAGAGGCCATGTGATGGTGGAAGTCCACACAGACAGAGAGCGACGTTACAGGGCTGCAGGGCACACCGGTTAACGCCATCTTCCCTTCCAGCTCCTTCTTCAGGGGGGATCCCATCAAATTATGCTCCAAAATTGCGAATAACTTGAAGGTAGTCTAAATGGGAGATTCGATGAGTAGAAATAGGAGGCGTGACTGAGAGCAAAGCCTTATGAGCAGCTCCCGAAGGTACTGCCAGTCTCTAGCTCAGCAGGGGAAAGGCTCTGTCTTTTGTTTCCCATCCGATTAGCAGCCAGCAGAAGCCACAGATATTGTCACTATAGAAACAACTCAACGCTGCTTTAGGTTGTGGCTATGGACTCCAAAGCCACCCCTGTCGAGGGTGGTTATAAATCACATTCAGTTATTCACAGCAGGAATCAGATTCTAACTCAACTACAGCTGACTAATAACCCACCAAAACTTGGGAAGCAATTCTGTCCCTCTGCTCTCCTGAGACCTCACCTGGAGACCTGCATCCAGTTCTGGGGCACCAGGAGGACATCTCTGCTAGGGCAAGTTCATAAAGACGATCTCAGGGCTGAAGTTGGGGTTGCTCATCCTGGAGAAGAGAAGGCTCCAGGGAGACCTTACAGTGGCCTAAAGTACCTGAAGGGGAACTGCACGACAGCTGGGGAGAGGGCTTTTTACAAGGGCTTGTAGTGATAGGATGAGAGTGAAGAGACTGAAGGTTAAGAAGGGCAGATTCAGACTGAATCATAGAATTTGAGAGGCTGGAACCTCCAGAGATCACCGAGTCCAATCTCCCCTGCTAAGGCAGGATCACCTAGGGCAGCCCATGTCTGTAGAAATCCCCTAGCGTAGTGCTGGACCCAGCACTGATCCCTGGGGGACTCCAGGCTGAGATCTCCCCTCAGTCTTCTCCTCTCCAGGCCAAAGAGCCCCAGGTTTCTCAGTCTCTCTCCACAGGGGGAGATGTTCAAGTTCCCCAGTCATCCTCATGGCTGTCGCTGGACTCCCTCCAGCAGGTCTCTCAAAAGGTGGCGAGACCCTGGAACGGCTTCTCCTGGGACAGAGGAGATGCCCCCTCCCTGGAGGTGTTGAAGGCCAGGCTGGATGAGCCCTTGCACAACCTGATCTTGTGGGAGGTGTCTCTGTCCATAGTGGGGAGACACACACCTTTAAAAGGTCCCTTCCAACCCAAACCATTCTATGAATGTATGAAAACTTAAGCCCTCAGGTGTAGGCTGTAGGGAACTTGGCTGTTTTAGCATTTCACCTGACATTTGTAGCTGACAGAGGCTGTTGAAGTTTATCAGACTAACCAAATAGAAACACATCATGGAATGAACAATGGCTAATCTATACCCTTTCACCAGGAACAATTTGGGTTTCAGGTCTGCTGTATGTACATAACCAAAGGAATCGGCCTTTGAAGCTATTTAATACAAACAAAACTGAAATAGCCCAGAAGGAAAAAGGTGGGAAGTGTCTGAAGTGGTTTTTTTGTGTTTCTCCCCCAAACAAGCCCCAACAAGAACTGTGTTCATGCAGCAAATCCTCACTCTTAAAGAAAGATTTCTACCTGAAGTTACATATAAATAGATGATTATGTATATAAAATATATAATCCCTGCTCACTGCAGGGGCAGTGGATGACTTTTCATAGAGCTCCAAGACCTCCAAGATCCAAGCTGGAGAGGGACTTTTGAGGCTCTCGGGGAGTGACAGGACTAGGGGGAATGGAGGAAAGCTGGAGATGGGTAGGTTCAGAGTGAATGTGAGGAGGAAGTTGTTGAGCATGAGAGTGGTGAGAGGCTGGAATGGGTTGCCCAGGGAGGTGGTTGAGGCCCCATGGCTGGAGGTGTTTAAGGCCAGGCTGGCTGAGGCTGTGTGCAGCCTGCTCTAGGGTAGGGCGTCCCTGCACATAGCAGGGGGGCTGGAACTGGCTGATCCTTGTGGTCTCTTCAACCCTGACTGATTCTATGATCATCCAGTCCAACCTATCACCCAGCCCTATCCAATCAACTAGACCATGGCACTAAGTGCCTCATCCAGTCTGTTTTTAAGCACCTCCAGAGACAGTGACTCCACCACCTCCCTGGGCAGCCCATTCCAATGCCAATCACTCTCTCTAGGAAGAAGTTTTAAAGTCCTTTCCCACCTAAATCAGTTTGTGATTCTATGATACCACTACTGCAATACATATTTATACATATATTGAAATCATTATATGATGTGATTGCCAGAACTGGGAGGAGTGGCTGACACCCTGTCAGGCTGTGCTGCCATTCAGTGAGACCTGGACAGGCTGGAGAGGTAAGAAGAACATCATGAAGTGCAACAAAGACAAGTGTAGAGTCCTGTACCTGGGGAGGAAAAAAAACTTCTGGACCAGGATGAGTAAGGAGTTGACCTACTGGAAAGCAGCTCTGTAGAGATGGATCTGGGAGTACAGGGGCACAACAGGCTCACCATCAGCCAGCAATATGCCCTCATGGCCCAGAAGGCAAATGGCCTATTAGGATGCATTCAGAAGAGTGGGACCACCAGGTTCTCCCCCTCTACTCTGAGGCCACATCCAGAGTCCTGGGTCCATTTCTGGGTTCCCCAGAAGGGAGAGAGGAAACTACTGGACAGAGCCCAGCAAATACTATGAAGACACTGAGGGGACTGGAGTGTTTCTCTGAGGAAAGGTTGGGAGACCTGAGGCTGTTTAGGCTGGAGAAGAGCAGACTGAGAGGGGATCTTCTCAATGCTAGTCAATATCTATAGGGTGAGGGGCAAGAGGATAGGGCCATATTCTCGTCAGTGGTGCCCAGCAAGAGGACAAGAGACAATGGGCACAAAGTGGAACACAGGAGGTTCCATCCAAAGAACTTCTTTGAAAAACTTCTTTCCTGTGAGGGTGTTTGGAGCCCTGAAGCAAACTGCCCAGAGAGGCTGTGGAGTCTCCTCTACACATTCCAAACCTGCCTGGACACAATCCTGGGCAACCTACTCTGGATGACCTTACCTTAGCAAGGGGGCCTAGACTAGATTATCTCCAGGGGTCCCTTCCAACCCCTGCCATGCTGGGGTTATCTGGTCAGCAGAAGCCTTTGAGTCTTCTCTAAGGAAATGATTGTTGACTAAACAAAGACCTAAGTTATGCTAATTCAGCTGAAGCTGCACCAGTGCTGAGCAGAAGAAAGAGTCAGAGGTGGGCTTTGTGGTCTTGTCTTCCTCTCCAGACACCACTATAGTGTTTTCACAGCAGTTTGACATTGCTGATATGTGTTCAGTTCATAGGCAACCACATTCTCCATATTGTCTTCTGCAGAGCTGCTCCCCAGCCACGTCTGCTTCACAAAACTTTGCAGCTGCTTTGTCCCACCCAAGAACTTTGCTATTTTCAGCACCAAACTACATCTGTTTGGAAAATGTAAGTGATCCAGAACAGATACCTGGTGCTGATGACAGAGAATTTGAATTCTTCATGTCCAAAGAAAGGTTGCTGCACCAATGTTGTACAGTAGGTTCCTTGCCTACGTTAGCTCACAACCTACCTTAGGAGCTGTTTAAAGAGTCCTCTTTGGTCTGCTAGGGATTGCTCTTAACAGTCCTGCAGGTGAGATCGTTGAACAACCTGCACTGTCACTGAGTGACAGTAGTGATCAATGGTGCTAAGTCCAGCTAGAGAGCTGTAACCAGTGGAGTCCCCCAAGGATCAGTGCCGGGTCCAGTCCTGTTCAACATCTTCATCAATGACATTGATGAGGGCACAGTCAGACAGAGTCTGCTCAGCAAGTTTGCTGATGACACCAAACTGAGAGGCTTGGCTGATCCAGCTGAAGGCTATGTGGCCATCCAGAGAGACCTGGACAGGCTGAGAGCTGGGCACACAGGAACCAAATGAGGTTCAACAAGGACAAGTGCATCTGGGCAGGAAGAATAAACTGCAGCAGTACAGGCTGGGAGGTGACTGCTGGAGAGCAGCCCTGTGGAGAGGGACCTGGGAGTGCTGGGGGAGAACATCCATGGCACAGCAATGTGCCCTTGTGGCCAAGGAGGCCAATGGGATCTTTGGATGTATTAAGCAGAGTGTGTCCGGCAGATCAAGGGAGGTTCTCCTGCCCTTCTACTCTGCCCTGCTGAGACCTCATCTTGAATACTGCCTTCAGTTTTGGGCTCCCCAGTTTAAGAGGGACAAGGATCTGCTGAAGAGGATCCAGTGGAGGGCTACGAGGATGATGAGGGGACTGGAGCACTGCCTGATGAGGAGAGGCTGAGGGACCTGGGGCTGTTTAGTCTGGAGAAGAGAAGACTGAGAGGGAATTTAAAAACATCTGAGGGCTGGGGGTCAGGAGTGGAGGACAGGCTCTGCTTACTTGCTCCCTGGGATAGGACAAGGAGCAATGAGTTTAAGTTGCAGCACAGGAGGTTCCACCTCAACACAAGGGGAACTTCTTTACTGTAAGGGTCACAGAGCACTGGAACAGGCTGCCCAGAGAGGTTGTGGAGTCTTCTTCTCTGGAGCCTTTCAAGGCCTGTCTGGATGTGTTCCTCCGTGATCTGTGCTAGATTGTGTGGTCCTGCTCTGGCAGGGGGGTTGGACTCAGTGATCTCCTTGGGTTCCCTCCAACCCCTAATATCCTGTGATCCTGTCACAGTCTGCATATCCTCCTTCTCCATTCAGATAACTTTCCACCCCTTCAATTCACATTAGATCTTAAAGCTAACTTATTCTGTGCAGCCCAGTAAGAACCCAATGTCTTCAAAGTTACTAGTGAGACAAAACAGGCTGCCACAGATCCTAGTACCAGAATGGGGCACAGTTCATCTAACCCAGCTTGCTGCAGACACAGCTCGAAGACTTCAGAAGGAAATACATTCAAATATCTAAGTAGCTTTAACGTAGATGTCTTTGTATTAAACAATCCAGGCTGGATTTATAGATACTTAAAGAGGATAATAATCTACTGGAAGCTTGGATTAAACATTCCAGTAGTTAATTACCCACAAAGTTTAAAAAAGGACAATATTTAAGACTGAATTTTCCTCTCTTTGCCTTCCAACTATTGCATGGTAGTCACCCCCAATTTTCTAAATTACAGTAACACTACAATGACTCTGCTTCATGAAGATAATTACTAATTATAATCCAATCATCATCTGAACTTCTCTTTTAATAACTGAAAGGTTGAGCTTAATCTTTTTTTGCCATAAAATCAGGGTTTATATGTAAAATTATCTGTTATTTCTTGTGCTGTGATTATCTTATGATCGTGTCCCTCTCTACTCTGCCCTAGGAAGGCCACATCTGGAGTACTGGGTTCAGTTCAGGGCTCCCCAGAGGATGGAACCTGAGATGGAACCCAGGAGGTTCTATCTGAACACAAGGAGAAACTTCATTTCCATAAGGATGCCAGGGCTCAGGCTGCCCAGAGAAGTTGTGGAGTATCTTTCTCTGGAGAGATTCCAAACCTACCTGGTAGCCATGCTGGACAACCTGCTCTAGGTGACCTGGCTTTAGCAGGGGCCTTAGAGTAGATGATCTGCAGAGGTCCCTTCCAAGCCCACCATGCTGGGATTCTGTCATCTAACTAGATTCTATTTCTCATGTGATTTCTTTAAGGCTTTTTAGTTACAAGTTTTCAATACAAATATGTACAGGAGTCAGGACAACAAAACTACTGAATTCTTCTCTTGCAGAAATACTGTCTTTAAAGATGTCACCTTAATATAGTCCCTTTCTAAGCACAACATTCATGGTAACCAGTTTACCTTCCTGGGCAGGAAGGGTATGGCAGTCTTTAAGCCTTTTCAAGCTAGAAGACAGGAAAATACAAGACAAGTAGGACTGTTGTAAAGGGGAGTCAAAACCACATGTCAAAGCCATCAGATGGATGGTGCTGTCTTGTGTGCTTTTAACAGCACTGAATACAGGGACAACCATCAGTAAGTCACTATGACTTGTGATAAAAACAGGGCAGTTTACCTATTTACAAGCTTTTGCTGCTTTCCAACTGGAGAAGAGTAGGTTTAGATTGGATGTTAGGAACAAGTTTTTTACCGTGAGGGTAGTGGAACACTGGAACAGGTTACCCAGGGAGGTAGTTTGAGGCCCCATCCCTGAAGATACTCAGGGTGAGGCTCAACAAGGCTCTGGACAACTTGATCTAGTTGAGGATACCCCTACTGACTGCAGAGGGGGGTTGTCTAGATAACCATTGGAAGTCTCTTTCAACCCAAACCATTCTGTGATTCCATAAAACCTTGCCAAGTCCTGCTGTGCAGCTCTACTACAGAATCCTAGAATCAACCAGGTGGGAAGAGACCTCCAAGATCATGCACTCCAACCAAGCACCCAGCCCTAGCCAGTCAACTAGACCATGGCACTAAGTGCCTCATCCAGGCTTTGCTTCAACACCTCCAGGCATGGCAACTCCACCACCTCCCTGGGCAGCCCATTCCAATGCCAATCACTCTCTCTGCCAACAACTTCCTCCTAACATCCAGCCTAGACCTCCCCTGGCACAACTTGAGACTGTGTCCCCTTCTTCTGTTGTTGCTTGCCTGGCAGAAGAGACCAACCCCACCTGGCTACAGCCTCCCTTCAGGGAGTTGTAGACAGCAATGAGGTCTGCCCTGAGCCTCCTCTTCTGCAGGCCGCACACCCCCAGCTCCCTCAGCCTCTCCTCACAGGGCTGTGCTCCAGGCCCCTCACCAGCTNTCTCGAACTTTTCAGAACAAGTGAGCACTGCAGTGCTGATTTCAGCATGAGAAACAAAAGTGAATTACCCAAGAGGAATGCTCCTTCATCTGGTGCTGATTGCTGTGAGGACCATTGGCATGGCCACGCCAAAAACAGTTTTGACAGAGCTGGTAGTTGTGGCACTGCTGGCATCGGTACCGGAAACCCATCATGCTCTCGCACCGGCAATACGAACACTCCACCGGATGGAAGACTTGGTGGGGGTGGGGAAGGAAGAGAAAAAAGAAAAGAAACAGAGAAAAGTAATTGAATTTTAGGAAAACCTCAACCACTGAATTTGACTGCAGCTTCCAAAGCACCCCTAGGTTCTTAACCATGAAACCAACTTGTTTTTCTGGGCAGGTCTGGGATTTTGAGCACAGAGCAGGTAATTTCAGTAAGATTAACCTTGATTAAGTTGATGATAAAGCAGAACTTCTATCTGACACATTCAGTGTTTTTTTTGCCTTTCAGATTTCTCCCTCCTCTGATGCACTCAGGCCCAGAAGCCTCTGTGGCAGTCAAAGAGCACCAAGAGCACATAGGAGTGGACAGGAAGAGCAGACAGGCTATATCTACACAAGTTAACTTCTGCTTAAAGGAGGTTGCTTTGCCCTAGTGTCAGCTGGGAGAGCTTTCCACACAACAGCCAAATCCAGAGCACCACAATGGGCTTCTACTCTGAACCACCTCTCACTGAGGTACTTCCCTCACACTTTGCCACCTGTGTGCTGCCTCTTGCATTGGAACATTAAATTAGGTGTGACAGGCAGAGTCCCCATAAGAAGCAGGCTAAAAGTAAACAAATGTTCTTCCCTGTTCTTCTACCCAGGACCAACCACAGACTTGGTCTCATCTAAGAGAAGAGACTTCAGAACAAACAAAGGAGGAATGTGAGAATGAAGCAAAATTGAGTCCCTCCTATGAAGACAGACTGAGAGAGTTGGGGCTGTTCAGTATGGAGAAGACAAGGCTCTAAGGAGACCTTACAGTGGCCTTCCAGTGTCTGAAGGGGACCTACAGGAAGGCTGGGGAGGGACTTTTTAAGATGCCAGGTAGTGATAGGATGAGGGGGAATGGAGCAAAACTGGATGTGGAGAGATTTAGACTGGATGTTAGGAAGTTCTTCACCATGAGAGTGGTGAGATACTGGAACAGGTTGCCCAGGGAGGTGGAAGTCCCATGCCTGGAGGTCTTTAACACCAGGCTGGATGTGGCTCCGAGCAGCCTGGTCTAGTGTGAGGTGTCTTTGCCCGTAGCAGGAGGAGTTGGAACTGGATCATCCCTGGGGTCCCTTTCAGCCCTGACAATTCTATGATCTATGATCTAATACTTTACTGTGTCAGCTAAATCCTGCATCTCACTAGGGCACCCCAAGAGGGCATCAGCCTTAGGGCACTCTGTTAGCTCATGGGAAACTTGTTCAACAGGACATCTTAACAGAAGCTTAAGGTAACAGCCATGACAAGTTTAAAAGCTAATTGTTTGTTCCTCTATTTCCCTTTGTTACAAATGAAAGAGAGAAACCCCATAGCCTGCAGGCTTCCTCCACTTGCATTTACAAAGGCCTCTATTTCTCTAACAGCGTAGCTAACCAGATCAGAATGCCTGCACAAAAGCACACTGCTATTACACTGCACATCAGCATGCAAATTGAAGTGATAGCTCTCAAAAATAACAAGCTGTGATATCAATAATAGCAATACATGAGCTCATTTGATACCTCGAGAAAGAAGAGATGTTCTTCTTTACCTGGCAGTGTTATTTTGCCAGTAAAATGAGCTCAGTGCAGAGCTTAATTGCCTTTTGCTCATATCAGAGTGGAGAAGACAACCAAAACTGCAGGATTTTTTTTTGTTTTAAAGGTGTCAGCTGAGATGTTCAACTGCTTCAACTCAGCAGAGATTGCCAAAGTAATTAATGGGAATATTTACAAGCTGTGAAGAAGACAAACAAGCTGGGGACAGAGTGGCTGGAGAGCAGCCAGGCAGAGAGGGACCTGGGGGTGCTGGTAGCCCTGGATTGGGCAGGGCTGGGTGCTAGGTTGGAGTGGATGATCTTGGAGGTCTCTTCCAACCTGGTTGATTCTATGACTCTATGATCTGGAGAGGCTTGGAGACCTGGAGCTCTTTAGCCTGGAGAAGAGCAAAGAAGAGCATTTGGGATGTACCCAGTGCTTATCAATATACAAAGGGCAGGGGGCAAGAGGATGAGGTAAAAACTTTTCAGTGGTGCCCAGTGACAGAACAAAAGGCAATGGGCACAACTGATACCCCTGAACATGAGGAAAGAATTCCTTCTTGTGAGGCTGCTGGAGTTCTGGACCTGGCTGCCCAGAGAGGTTGTGGATACTCCTCCTCTGGAGAGATTCCAAACCCACCTGGATGCCGTCCTCGGCAACGTGCTGTGGGTGACCCTGCCTTAGCAGAGGAGTTAGAGTAGATGATCTCCAGAGGTTCCTCCCAACCCCCACCATGCTCAGATTCTGTTTTGCCTCTCATCCCAAAGAATCCATCTTTATGATCAGTGAAGGTGGAAAAGTTTCACAATTCTCACAAGTCCTAGTATCAGATCACAACACAATAGGGGTTCATCAGCCAGGGAGACTTTCAGGGCAACCCTAGTGAAGCACCTCTGGCATCTGGGTGGAATATATCAGTTATTCTCCCTGTCGTGACTGCTGCTGATTTTAGCTGCTGCTGGATGTGAGAACCTGTCACTAAGAAATTGTATCGTGCTGGAACACAGGTGCCAGCTGTAGTTTAAAACTTAAAACCCAAGCATACCAAATGCATTAAGAGCTCAAATCCATTTCTGAAACACAAGCCTTAGTTCTAATTGTGGAACACTTTATGAAACAACTCCAATATTATGTCTGGAGCCATCTAGCCTCAGGTTTCAGCTCCAAGATTTCCTTAGGGTGATGCCAATTCTTACTGTATCCAATATTGCTGTTCCCACCACGTCAGTGCTGGAAGAAATCAGCCCTACACACAGCATGAATGGCTGGTCAGGATCAGGAATGGAAGTAACCTCTCAAGGAAGCATGCAGTTGGGGCAGTAGCTCATTATAAAATCGTAGAATAGAATCATAGAATCAACCAGGGTGGAAAAGATGTGGTGGAGATGTAATGGTCAGAGGCTGCCTGGGGTCCAGTGACCATGAAATTACAGAGTTTTCAATATATGGTGACACCAAGGGGGGCATCAACAAAACCTCCACACTGGACTTGATAGGTTGGACTGCCTGCTCTAGTAGGAGGTGTCCCTGCCTATGGCGGGGGGTTGGAGCTGGATGATCCTTGAGGGCCCTTCCCACCTAAACCATTCTATGATTCTATGATTCTATGATCTTGGAGGTCTCTTCCAACCTGGCTGATTCTATGTTCATCCAGTCCAACTTATCACTCAGCCCTGACCAATCAACCAGACCATGGCACTAAGTGCCTCATCCAGGCTTTGCTTCAACACCTCCAGGGACGGTGACTCCACCACCTCCCTGGGCAGCCCATTCCAATGCCAATCACTCTCTCTGGGAAGAATTATCAAGTAATGGATAACCTCTGTGGCCAACTCTTCCCTCCAAACCAGAGGATTAGTTCTGGCTGGCTTGTAAGGCTGACAAAAATTTGACTGAAAAGGAGGCTCTGGGGAGACCTTATGGAAGCCTTTGAGTATTTGAAGGAGACAATAAGCGAGCTGGGAGCAGACTTTTTAGCAGAGCCTGTTGTGAGAGGAGAAGGGGTGATGGGTTTAAACTAAAAGAGGGGAGATTTAGACTATATAGAAGGAAAATATTTTTTACATGAAGGTGATGAGAGTCCAGCCCAGGTTGCTCAGATAAGGTGGTAGATATGCCCTCCCTGAAACCACTCCAGGTGAACCTGCTCTAGTTGAAGATAGCCCTGCTGACTGCAGGACCAGATGACATTGAAATGTCCTGTGCTAGTTTGAGCCTAGCTAGAATATTTTGGTGAGAAGAATTAGATTACAGGCTGTGAAAAGGAAACAGTGGTGATGGCTACTTCACTCATAGGCTTGCTGAGATGTATAAGAACAGGAACATAAATACAGATAACAGAGATCGCTTTCTGGTTTTGAGGCTGCACTCCTCTCTCTCTCTCTAACCTGCCATGTGTGACTAATCCTTCTGCTTCCTAACCCCCGTGGCCAATCCTCCAAACGTAAGGCAAAGTCTGGGGTAAGGTAGAGGGGTGGGAGAAGGTGGAAGGGTGGTTGGGAGCCCCTCCTGGGGACTCTGGTTTCTGGGAGGGCTGTTGTGTTTCTGTATTACTTTTTAACTTGTATATTTCTGTCTATGCTGTGAATACCTGCTTGTATATTGTGCTAAGCTGTAAGTATAAAGCTTCATTCAATTTCCAGCTCAGCTGAGTCTAGTCTGAGTTATTTTCTTAAGTGTGGGGGGGCAGGTAACACCCAAACCATCACATGTCCTTTCCAAACCAAAGCATTCTGTGATTTTATCATTACTTCAAGACACCCAAATAAAAGATGATGTTGTTTGAAATCAGCTGAGATTTTCCCTTCTGCCATGTTTTAGTCTATATTTTCCAACTGAAGCAAGACCTCCTACAAACATTCACTTCAACCAACTTTATGCTTTTATATATTTGCAGATATTAAAACATAACACAGCTCTCACAAGGTAACTTCATATCCATCCGGGCAAAGAAGCCACAGCAGCAGCCAATGTCAACACAAGCTGATTGAGCTACTGCTTTAAAAAAGCTGAACTTTACCATTTAATAGGAGATGTTTAGTCCAGATCCACAGCAAGCAGGAACTCTTGCTTATGTCCTGTCCCAGACTTTAAACCACAAAAGTTGCTGCCTTGCTTCTGCCTTACCAGGAACATCTGGAATCAGAGCTGTGTCATCTCTCAGTATCTCTTATCCTACCACACGTTTCAGTAATCTAATGAGCATTCCTTCTACTGATTCTATCCCTCAAGTTTGCTATTCTTTACTACCCCAACACTAAGCCTCCTTTAACTTCTTTTCTTGCTGATACAAAATGGGAGGTGTGGCTGACACACCAGCAGTATGTGCTGGCAACCAGCAAGACCTGGTGAAGCTGGAGAGTGGAGGGGGAACTTCATGGAGTTCACAAGGACAGCTGTAGTGTCCTGACCCCTGCACCACGACAGGTTAGGGGTGACCTGCTGGAAAGGAGTTCTGTGGAAAAGGACCTGCCCATTAGCCAGCAATGTGCCCTCATGGCCGAGAAGACCAATAGTCTCCTGGGATGCATTCTAAAGAGTGGGATCAGCAAGTTGAGAGAGGTTCTCCTCCTTCTCTTCTCTGCCCTAGTGAAGCCACCTCTGGAGTACTGGGTCCAGTTTGGGGCTTCCCAGTTCAAGACAGGCAGGGAACTACTGGAGAGGGCCCAGCAGAGGTTACAAAGATGCTGAGGGCACTGGAGCATCTATCTGATGAGGCCTTCCCAATGCTGATCAACAGGTAAACAGTGAGGGTAAAAAAGACTGGGCCAGACTCATTTCAGCAGAGCTCAGTGACAGGATAAGGGGTAACAGGAACGAAGTTAAACCCAGAAGGTTCCATCTGAGCACGAGAAGAAAAACTCTTTTCTGTAGGGAGCCAGAGCAGTGAAGCAGTCTGGCCACAGAAGCTGAGGCATTTCCTCCTCTAGAGAGATCCCAAAAGCTCCTGATCATTGTGATCCTGGGAAAGCTTCTCTGTATGCACCTGCTTTAGCAGGGGATTTGGACTCTGAATGATCCTCAGAGGTTTCTTCCAACCCCCAGCATTCTGGGATTCTGGGATGCTTTTACTGCAGGGACATAATCCAGACTCAATCCCCCCCACCTCCTCAGACTGCTAAGACTTGCCACATACCTCTCTACAGTAGCTGCCATGATTTCTCATCAGTTGTTTTAAGTAGTCAGAGGAACTGCTGCCTGACTCTGGAGCAAAAATATCACTTGCAACAGAATAAAAGTTTCTGAGGAAAACAAAGAAATTGTAGTAACTTAGAGGGCAAGGACACTGGCAGGAATTATTGATGGTAACAGAATTCTGCAAGCAGCTCGGGAGGTAGCTGTAGAAGAGGCTGAAAAGTGTTAGAAACTTAATTTTTACACCACAAACATGAAAAATTATCCTATCCAGTTACCTGAATACTAAACACCTATGTGTAACAAGACTCCTGTGTGTACCATAGGAGCTGGGGGTGCCGGCTGACAGCCATCTGAACGTGAGCCAGCAGTGTGCTCAGGTGGCCAAGAAGGCGAACAGCATCCTGGCTTGTATCAGCAATTGTGTGGCCTGCAGGAGCAGGGAAACGACTGCGTCCCTGTACTCGGCACTGGTGCAGCCTCACCTCAAATACTGTGTTCAGTTTTGGGCCCCTCACAACAAGAACAACATTTTCGTGCTGGAGTGTGTCCAGAGAAGGGCAACAAAGCTGGTGAAGGGTCTAGAGTTCAAGTCTGGTGAGGCATGCTTGAGGGAACTGCCATTGTTTAGTCTACAGAAAAGGAGGGTAAGGGGAGACCTCATTAGGCTCTACAACTATGTGAAAGGAGATTGTAGTGAGGTGAGGATCAGCCTCTTCTCCCTAGCATCAAGTGACAGCATGAGAGGAAATGGCCTGGCGGTGTTAGGTTGACAGCTGGACTCGATGATCTTAGAGGTCTTTTCCAGTCAAAACAATTTTATGCTTCTATAAATTCTGGGGACTGGTTGGCAGAAGAGATGAATGAGGAGAATCTCTTGCTGCTTGAAAGAAAAGTACTAGCAAAAGGAGCACTCATGCAGCCCCACAGCACAATGAGGGCAACAGAAGCTCTCAGATAACACAGGAATGCATGCAGTCATCTACAAGGATGATATTATTCTGGGCATCTAGCATTTCCTTCAAGTACTTTCAAGCAAGAAGAAAGATCCCAGGTCTTTCCATACATTCTGCTTCAACATTTCACCCTTGCCTAAGCTTTGTGCAATTCTCTCCTGACCTGCAATTCACATAAAACAATCTTCCTGCCTCTTTCCTTACTGTGTTTATCCTGTGTGCTCTTCCTGAAGTACAAGTTCCATAAGGCTAAGAGGATAAAGGAATTAGAAAGCAAGAAGTCACTCCTATCACAGAAGGATAGGAAAGACATTGCACTACTGTAGTGCACACAGTATTTTAACTAGATCATCCTCCTCACCTTTTTGGTATGTCTTTCCATAAGATTTGTCTTCATGGAATTGCTTCCCTCAGAATTCTTTTTCAAATCACTTTTGTACTGAGACCCACAGTTACCAGGAAAGGTCTGTACACATATTGAGCAACTGGGAAATTACAGGATCACAGGATGTTAGGGGTTGGAAGGGACCCAAGGAGATCATCCAGTCCAACCCCCCTGCCAGAGCAGGACCACACAATCTAGCACAGATCACGGAGGAACACATCCAGACAGGCCTTGAAAGGCTCCAGAGAAGGAGACTCCACAACCGCTCTGGGGAGCCTGCTCCAGTGCTCTGTGACCCTTACAGTAAAGAAGTTCCCCCTTGTGTTGAGGTGGAAATGCAGGTTAAGTTCATGATCCTGATTTGCAAAAGGATCAAGAGAAGGTGATGAAAGGAATGCCAGGAGCCAGCACATCAAAAGATCACAGCTATACTGAGCCATGTCTCTGGCATAAATGTCAAGAATCAGAGAATGGAACACAAACCAAGAAAACTGCCAAGGTGTGCCTAGAAACACATGAGCAAAACCAAGACTCTGGAGTCTGTGTCTTAAAAGGAAGAAATCTATAAACCTTGAAATGACTAGAAATGCTTTAAGTGGAAGAAGAGTTAACAACTAGTAGGGGTTTGAAGGTTGACAATATGATGGGAAGGAAAAGAAATAATGAAATTTAGTTTATAGGTGAATAAAATAAAAGGTTGGATTTTTTTTCCCCCTAGAATTCATACTCAAAACCTCAGGTACATACACTGTGTGCATCTATGCATGAAATTGAACACACACCACCCTTTTGGCCATGAAACAGCTTTTATACACTTGCACAACCTTCTGCAGGAAACCTTTTTGCTTCCCTGGATTCCATAAAACCCTCTGTGTTAGTTTGAAGCTAGCTAGAATGTTTGGGTGAGAAGGATTAGATCACAGGCTGTGAAAGAGAAACAAATGGTGATGTCTCCTTCACTCATAGGCTTGCTGAGATGTATAAGAACAAGAGTATAAACAGAGATAAGGCATTTGGGCACTGCCTGGGCTCTCAGCTGCATTTCTCTCTAACCTCACCTACTGTCTTTCTGATTAATCCACCTGCTTCCTAACCCCTCTGTCGACCCTCCATTCTTCCTTGGGCACAAGACAACATCTGGGGTAAGGCAGAGGGGTGGGAGAAGGTGGAAGGGTGGTTGGGAGCCCCTCCTGGGGACTCAGGTTGCTGGGAGGGGAGTTGTGTTTCTGTATTACCTTTTACCTTGTCTATTTCTGTCTATAACTATATATGCTGTAAATATCTGCTTGTACATTCTGCTAAGCTGTAAATATAGAGCTCCATTCAATTTCCAGAGCTGGCTGAGTCTAGTCTGGGTGATGGCCAAAGTGTGGGGGGGGCAGGGAACACCCAAACCATCACATCCTCCCAGCCACACAACTTTTTCATCATTCTTTCTCATTGTCCATCTTCAGTTTTCCATTCCTTACTGCCCCTTAAAACTTTCTATAGGCAGCAAACCCAGGCCATTTTAGCTAAGAAAAGGTCTGAAGTGAGAGGAGCTCAGCATTTGTCTTCCCCAGCAAGTACTGAAGTGACTCATGTGTTCAAATGCTACTCAAGACAGACATTTGAACAGGTACCAAAATCTCTTGAGAGTTCACACTTGAAGTGTGTGTAACAGCACAGTTCAAGTGAAGGTTTTGAGAAGTTTCAGCATAGATATGAATATTTAGAGAATACCACCTTTCTGCTGCTTGTTTTTCCACCTTCCACTCCAAAATTACTCTTGTTTTGCTGATGATTTCATGCAGAATCTGTCATCATCCCAGAAGCACAGAACACTTTTCACTCCAACAGAAGTGTAGGGTTAAATGCTTCTGGAACTAAGATGGTTAGAGTGGGAACAATGAAGGCACTGAGTGCTTTGTGACATGAGAAAGAAGATATCCACACATGTTGAACAGAACAGATGTTTTAAACAAGAAAACATTCCATTTACCATTTTCAACATGGGCAAGTCTGTGCATGAGAGGCAGCCACACAAGGCACTGAGGAGGTGGGTCAGCCATCAAGGTGTCTAGAAACATGTTTAGCATGATCTTTTTCTGCAAAGAAAAGAGAAAGAGGACTTAATGACAAGAGAAATTTCCATTTTACATACCAAAACCTACATCAGCTTTAAAAATCTCTGACTCAACTTCTATCAAGACTGTTTCATAGGCTAGAAAGAGAGAAAATTCTTTGCCCAGGAGTTTCAATCTGTTACGAGGAAACAGGTATTAATATAGACATGATATAATCAGACAAAAATAGATGACAAACAGGAACAGAAAACTGCAGGATATGGAGGACTAGTCAGTCAGGATTGGGTCCTGTTTTGCAGTTAAAAGTTCTTGTTTAGAAAAGGAATACCAAAAATGACCTAATGGCAGCCTTCCAGGAGCTGAAAGGGACCTGCAAGAAGGCTGCAGAGGAATTGTTCACAAAGGCCTGTAGGAATAGCATAAGGAACAATGGTTTGAAATTAAAGAAGAGTAGATTTAGGTTGGATTTTAGAAACAAGTTCTGCACAATGAGGGTGGTGGAACACTGGAACAAGTTGCCCAGGGAGTATTTGAGGCTCCATCCCTAGAGGTATTGAAAGTCAAGGCTCTGAGAGATGTTGAGATACTGGATAGCGTTCAGAGAAGGGCGACAAAGCTGGTGAGAGGCCTGGAGCACAGCCCTGTGAGGAGAGGCTGAGGGAGCTGGGGGTGTGCAGCCTGCAGAAGTGGAAGAGTGACCTCATTGCTGTCTACAACTACCTGAAGGGAGGCTGTAGACAGGTAAAGATCACAGATCAATTGATTCCTTGAAATGTCACCATCCCCAAGGTATTCGCTCCATTCCCCCCAGTCCTGTCACTCCCTGAGAGCCTAAAAAGTCCTTCCCCAGCTTTTTTGGAGGCCCCCTTCAGATAATGGAAGGTAACAAGAAGGGCACCTGGGAGCTTTCTCTTCTGCAGACTGAACAGCCCCAACTCTTTCAGTCTGTCCTCATACCAGAATTGCTTCAGCCCTCTGAGCATCCTCGCGGTCCTTCTCTGGACACGCTCCAGCATCTCCACACCCTTCTTGTAACAGGGGCTCCAGAACTGGGAGTTAGACAGTAATATACAATACACACAATTGCAGAAGAACCTAAATCTATGAGGAAAGCTTCGTCTCGCTATAGACAAAGATGTTCCTCAAATTAAAAAGACTGATTCCCTTCAAGGAGTAAGAACCTTACATAAGAGTTAAAGTCGGTGTGCGAAGTGATGCAATTCCAAGGGAGGCCACAAGAGGGCGGCAGGGACACAAACTTGGGGTTTTTTCCTCACCGAAATAGGTGGGAGATTTTGCAACGAAGTGGCACATCGCACAGCATCATCACTGCTGCTGCTTCTTGTGTGGCTGGGCATTGGCGTTCTGGGCAACGGCTGAGCTGACAGAAAAGCAAAACAGTAATCTCCTTCTCTTGGAAACTATGAATGTGCCAGAGAAATTTAAAAATGACCTTGAGGTGCTTGAAGGTGTCCATAGAAGGGCACCAAGTTCTGGGCTCCTCAATTCAAGAGAGATGTTGAGATACTGGAATGTGTCCAGAGAAAGGCACCAAGTTCTGGGCTCCTCAATTCAAGAGAGATGCTGAGATACTGGAAGGTGTCCAGAGAAGGGCAATGAAGCTGGTGAGGGGCCTGGAGCACAGCCCTGTGAGGAGAGGCTGAGGGAGCTGGGGGTGTGCAGCCTGCAGAAGAGGAGGCTCAGGGCTGACCTCATTGCTGTCTACAGCTACCTGAAGGGAGGTTGTAGCCAGGTAGGGGATGGTCTCTTCTCCCAGGCAACCAGTGACAGAACGAGAGGACACAGCCTCAAGCGGTGCCGGGGCAGGTTTAGGCTGGATGTTAGGAAGGAGTTCTTCACAGAATATTCCAAACTGAACGCCACCAGTGCAGTGTAGAAGGCAATATAGCTGTATACTGTCGACCCCCTCCCTTTAAACCCCAGACATACTACAGCCAGGCTAGATTTTAGGTGCAAGCAGAGCCAAAATCCTGTGCTGTCAACTCTTACTTGTTGTGGGAAGCAGGTCCGTACAGAATGCTCCGTGTATCCGAAAGAAGGCCCCTCAAAGACAGCTGTTGGGAGCTTCAGGACTTCCCTCAAGAACTGATCAAACTTTGTAAAGATCATTAGTCCGTTAGAATCGGATATCTGAGAGAAAATGTCTGTAAGAAAACAGAAGAAAAACCTACAGTAAACACATGTTTGCTAAAAATCATTCATTTAAACCCCAAGAAATTTCTTCTCATCACTGTCCATTTCTTATCGTTTCCTATAAAGATCCAGGTCACACCTGAACACCTTTGAACGCACTCTGATGATAGCAATCTTCCTGTTTCCCCTCCATCTCGCCTCACCTAGTCTTCAGTTCTGGAGTGCCCACCACAAGAAGGACATGGAACTGTTAGAGTAAGTCCAGAGGAGGGCACAAAGATGATCAGAAGGCTGTAGCAGCTCTGCTATGAGGACAGGCTACAAGAGTTGGGGCTCTTCAGCCTGGAGAAGAGAAGACTTCGAGAAGACCTTATAGTGGCCTTCTAGTATCTGAAGGGGGACTACAGGAAAGCTTAGGAGGGACTATTGACAAGGCCTTGTAATGACAGGATGAGGAGTAATGGGTTTCAACTGGCAGAGGGGAGACTCAAACTAGACGTTAGGAAGAAGTTCTTTCCAGTGAGGGTGGTGAGACACTGGCACAGGTTGCCCAGGGAGGTTGTGGCTGGTTCCTCCCTGGAGGTATTCAAGGCCAGGTTGGATGAGGCCTTGAACGACCTGTTCTAGTGGGAGGTGTCCCTGCCCATGGCAGGGGGTTGGAACTGGATGAGGAGATCTTTGATGTCCCTTCCAACCTAAACCATGTGTGCTAGTTTGAAGCTAGCTAGAATGTTTTGGTGAGAAGAACTAGATCACAGACTGTGAAAGGGAAACAAAGGTGATGTCTACTTTACTCATAGGCTTGCTCAGATGTATAAGATCAAGAGCATAAACAGAGATAAGGCATTTGGGCACTGCCTGGGCTCTCAGCTACATTTCTCTCTAACCTCACCTACCGTCTCTCTGATTAATCCATCTGCTTCCTAACCCCCCTGGCTGACCCTTCATTCTTCCTTGGGCACAAGGCAATGTCTGGGGTAAGGTTGAGGGGTGGGAGAAGGTGGAAGGGCAGTTGGGAAACTGAGTCCTGGGGACTCAGGTTTCTGGGAGGGCTGTTGTGTTTCTGTATTACCTTTTACCTTGTATATCTCTGTCTATAACTGTATATGCTGTAATATCTGCTTGTACATTCTGCTAACCTGTAAATATAGAGCTCCATTCAATTTCCAGAGCTGGCTGAGTCTAGTCTGGGTTATGGCCAAAGTGTGGGGGGGCAGGGAACACCCAAACCACTACACCATTCTATGAGTCTATGAAAGATTCTGCCAGCACATTAACTGTAACGATGAGAAAGCAGGAGCTAGGAACAGAAGTTATACATCTTGAAGATTAGACCTTCGAAATAAGACAACATAAAAGCCTCTGAGAAGTCTTCCTAGAATTAAAGGCAGTTGTAAAAATCACAACACTGAATCCAGCAGAAGTCCTGGAAGGATAAAATTGTTTACATGAAGAGTGATGAGACCCTGGCCCAGAATGCCCAGGGAGGTGGTAGATGCCCCATCCCTGGCAACATTCCAGGTCAGGTTGGAAAGGGATTGAAGCAGCCTGCTCTAGTTGAAGATTCCCATACTAAGTGCAGTGGGTTAGATTAGGTGACCTTTAAAGAGGTCTCCTCTCAACCAAACCTTTCTGTGATTTGATGACTTTGGTGAATGTGAAGGTCATGTTGAATTTATGCACCACAGCATTAGAAGTGAGAGCCTCAAAAGTAGAGCAGTCAGGAACTGGGGTGCAATGACCTCCCCCTCTGAGTCTAAGACACACAAGCAATGCAGCTTTGTCTACCCTTTTCTGGACACATTCCAGTCTCAACATCTCTCTTGAACTGAGGAGTCCAGAACTGGACACAGCACTCAAGCTGTGGCCTGACCAGTGCTGAGTTCAGGGGCAGAATAACCTCCCTTGTCCTGCTGACCACACTGCTCCTGATCCAGGCTAGGATGCCATTGGCTCTCTTGGCCACCTGAGCACACTGCTGGCTCATCTTCAGCTCCTATCTACCAGCACCCTCAGGTAATGATATCCTACTAATCTTTACCTTCCCCAGTTTCACTGCTAATTATCAGTGTGTAAGTCCCCTGCAGAAATGAGTTAATCTTCCCTTTGGTTATAAACCCACTTTTTTATGAGTGCAAGATGTAGCTTAGTTGGGTTTTTTTACCCTTGATACAGCCTGTTCTATTTTCTGATCTTCATTTTCACAGCTTTAATTACCTTCTTTTCAAAATAATTTAAATCTTGCATACTCTTCAGGTTAATAGACTGCATACACCCAGAAGAGTTCTGTCCATTTTTAAATACAGAAATACAGAATCCCAAAATCCCAGCATGGTGGAGGTTGGGAGGGACCTCTGGAGATAATCCAATCCAACCCTTCTGCTAAAGCAGGGTCACCCACAGCAGATTGCCCAGGAATTTGTTCAAAAGAGTTTAGAATCTCTCCAGAGAAGAAGACTCCACAACCTCTCTGGCAGCTGGGTCCAGGCCTTCAACACCCTCAGTGGAAGGACCTGGATCCAGAACTTCAGATGTGGCCTCCTTAGAGCAGAGCAGACCTGGTGGTCATTGTTCTTCTGAATACCCCCAGGAGAGCATTGGCCTTCTCTGCCATGAGAGCACATAGCTGGCTCATGGGGAACCTGTCCCCCAGGACTGCAGGTCCTTCTCCACAGAGCTGCCATTCAGCAGTTCAACCCCTAACCAGTCCTGGAGCAGGAGATTATTCCTCCCTAGGGGCAGGACCCTATACTTACCCTTGTTGAATTTAATACAAGTGCTGTTATGTTCCAGTCATGGTCATAGAATCAACCAGGTTGTAAGAGACCTCCAAGATCATCCAGTCCAACCTAGCACCCAGCCCTGTCCAGTCAACCAGACCATGGCACTAAGTGCCTCAGCCAGGCTTTGCTGGAACACCTCCAGGCACAGCGACTCCACCACCTCCCTGGGCAGCCCATTCCAATGCCAATCACTCTCTCTGACAACAACTTCCTCCTAACATCCAGCCTAGACCTCCCCTGCCACAACTTGAGACTGTGTCCCCTTGTTCTGTTGCTGGTTGCCTGGCAGAAGAGCCCAACCCCACCTGGCTACAGCCTCCCTTCAGGTAGTTGTAGACAGCAATGAGATCACCTTATCACCCTTATCACCTTATCACCCTTAACTTGGGTACTGCAGACTTCTTCAGCAGCTCCTTCAATCAGGAGATGACTGCAATAATTTCTCTGGTTTACTCAAAAGAAGCCTCTCTGAAACAGTCTTTTTTTTTCCACGGACCTAGTTTTGATCACTAAATTGAAGCTTATTCTGTCAACATAATCCTGTTTGATGTTTCATTACTGACAGTGTCTTGAGTAACCTCATAGATGATTCCCTGGCTGTTCAGTGAAGAATTCTGCTATCTGTCACATCTTGGAAATGTTTAGGTGTTACTAATAATAGCACTTTTATTAGAGAAATTTTCCTTTATGCAAGACTCTGACTTTGCAAGTATCTCAGGGACCCAGTTTTTCTCTTTGAGGGATTACTCTTTTCTAAAGAGACTTCTTGATCCCAAGGCACTTCTGCTTTGTGTATGTGCAGCTGTCCTAATATTTGCATAGACCCACAGGATTGTTTAGGCTGGAAAACACCTTTAAAATCATTGAGTCCAACCATTAGATCATCAAGTCCTACTTCTGCCAGGCAAGCAGCAACACAACAAGGGGACGCAGTCTCAAGTTGTGCCGGGGGAGGTCTAGGCTGGATGTTAGGAGGAAGTTGTTGGCAGAGAGAGTGATTGGCATTGGAATGGGCTGCCCAGGGAGGTGGTGGAGTCGCCGTCCCTGGAGCTGTTCAAGGCAGGATTGGACGTGGCACTTGGTGCCATGGTCTAGCCTTGAGCTCTGTGGTAACAGGGTGGACTTGATGATCTATGAGGTCTCTTCCAACCTTGGTGATACTATGAGACTGTGATACTGTGATTCTCTGGTTTTTAGCTATTACGAAACAAAGCAGCAACATCTGTACAGAAGTACAGCTCCAAAAGCTCTCACCTGAGCAACAACTGCCTCCTTAACTCACCTTTCCATGCACCATGTCAGGATTATACCCCTCCAGCATGCACCATTTGACAAATACACTGAGTTTCACCTACCATTTTATTTCATGGTTACTCAGACTTGTCTGTGTCAGCCAGAAGACTTTTTTTCCCCTCTTCCTTTAATGAATTCATATAGTTTCACAGGGCATCTTTCCACAGAAGTCATTTCCCCACACAATAGAATCTCATGTGTCCACATGTCAACTGCTTCTGTTCTTTTTTTGTTAACAGCTTTCCCAGAGTGAGGGAAGCCTGCAGCTCCCCACACCTCCCCTCCCAAACTTGACATGGCATTCTCTGCTTCCCATTCCTTTGTCTCAGACAGACAAATAACCAACAGTTAACAGTTTAGTTATTCTATTACCTGAGTTCTGGTGATACTTGGAAACTTAGTTTGAGGACACAACACACTACCTCTTTTCTCTGCCCTCAGAAGCTTTACAAGACCCTGATGCCCCAGTTTTTCACCCACACTTCACAGAAAGTTCTCCTATGACCTAGTCTGAGAGGCCAACAGCCTAATTCTATCCAGGTTTAGAGAAAGCTTTTCCCTTCTGCACAGATTTCCTAAACTCCTAAAATCTCAACTCCAAAGTAGCCAAAATCCATTTCTTCTGGACAATCTTGCTAATCTCTCACCAAAGTCTCAGCCTCTGTGTCTAACTTCACACACAGCACTGTGAACATTCTAGAGGTTAATAGTGAGGCAGTTCAAGTCTTTAACTTCTCTCCAACTGAGCAGAGACCACGAGAAGCACATAAAGAAACACAGAGAGAAGACTGAGAGGGGATTTAACCAATGTTCATAAACATCTGAGGGCTGGGGGTCAGGAGTGGGGGGACAGGTCACTGGGATAGGACAAGGAGCAGTGGGTGAAAGTTGCAGCAAAAGAGGTTCCAACTCAACACAAGGGGGAACTTCTTTACTGTAAGGGTCCCAGAGCACTGGAACAGGCTCCCCAGAGAGGTTGTGGAGTCTCCTTCTCTGCAGACTTTCAAGGCCTATCTGGATGTGTTCCTGTGTGATCTGTGCTAGATTGTGTGGTCCTGCTCTGGCAGGGGGGGTTGGACTTGATGATCTCCTTGGGTCCCTTCCAACCCCTAACATCCTGTGATAAGGGGATCGAGAAGTATGCAGAAGTGACACTGTTCACACCACATGGTGCATATGAACAAAGTATCACAGCCATACAAAGCAGCAGCAAACCAGCATCCATCTTCTTTCTTAGCTGACTTGTGAGATTATTAGACCTGACAGGACAACAAAAAAGCCCTCACCAAGCCCAAGCTTTACATAGGTGTGGTCAACAGTTAACATCCTGTCATAAGAACTAGACCCAAAAGATCAAATTTGGGCAAGTCAGTGTGAGTGACATACTGAAAAGGGGAGGAGAAGGTAATGAGTTTTAATACAGGATTAAAACCAGCCCAGATGTGCTAAAGCAGGGCCTGTTGTGACAGGACAAGGGGTAATGGTTTCAAACTAAAAGAGAAGAGATTCAGACAAGGGAAGTAGAGTATAATTTTTATACTGAGGGTGGTGAAACACTGGCCCAGGGTGTACAAATAGTTGACAGATCCCCATCCCTGGCAACATTCCATATCTCAGGTTGGACAGGCCTCTGAGAAGAGTGCACTAGTTGAAGGTGTCCCTGCTGACTGCAAGGGTGCTGGACTAGATGACTTCTAAAGATCTCTTCCCACCCAAACTATTCTGTGATATCACTGATTCTCTACAGAAGGTTCATGGAAGAAAAAAAAAAACCCAAACAACAACAACCCCCAACAAAGTAAGACTGATGAAAAGAGAATTAAGAAAGAAGAGACTAATTACAGAATGAGAAGCTGGAAGAGGTGCCTCAGATGAAGCAGAATCATAGAATGGGTTTGACTGGAAGGGATCTTAAAGATCATCTAGTTCAAACCCCCCTGCCAACCACTAGAACAGGTTGCTCAAGGCCTTGTTCAACCTGACCTCAAACACATCCAGGGAAAGGGCATCCATGACCTCCCTGACCAACCTGTTGCAATGTCTCACCACCCTCATTGGAAAGAATTTCTTCCTAATATCCAGTCTGAATTTCCTCTTTTCCAGCTTCAATCCATTCCCTCCGGTCCTATCACTACAAGCCCCTGTAAAAAGTCTCTCCCCAGCTTTCTTGTAGGCCTTCATCAGGTACTAAAAGGCCACTGGAAGGTCTCCCTGGACCCTTCTCTTCTCCAGGCTGAAGAGCCCCAACTCTTGCAGCCTGTCCCCACAGGAGTGGTGCTCCAGCCATCAGAACATCTTCAAGGCCCTTTGCTGAACCCACTCCAACAATTCCATGTCCTTCTTTTGTTGGAGTACCCAGAGCTGGATGACTGCAGGTAGGGTCTCACAAGAGTGGAGTAAAGGGGGAGAATCACCTCCCTCATCCTGCTGGACACACCTCTTTTGATGCAGTCCAGGATACGGTTTGCCTTCTGGGCTACAAGTGCATATTGCTAGCTCATGCTGTTTGTCATCAACTGACAACCCCCTAGTCCTTCTCTTCAAGACTGCTCTCAAGCCATTCTCTGCTCAGCCTTTATTTGATTGCCCCAACTCAGATGCAGGACCTTGCACTTGATGTTACTGAACTCTCAAGCCTGTCCAGGTCCCTCTGAATGGCATCCCTTCCATCCAGTGTGATGATCAGGCCACACAGTTTGGTGTCATCTGCAGAGCTGCTGAGGGTGTGCTCAGTTCCACTGTCATATCACTGACAGAGGTGTTCAACAGCACTGGGCCCAGTCCTGACCACTTGTCATTGGTCTCCATTTGGATGTTGAGACATTGACCACAACTTTCTGAGTGTGATGATCCAGCCAAATCCTTATGCAGCAAGTGGGCACCCCACAACATCCTCAAACTAAGAGAGATGCCAACAAGTTTGACACTACCAGCAAAATCACACCTGAAGTTTTACAGCTGAAGAAGCACCTAAGTATTTAAAAATAAACAGCTGTATTTGTGAAGTCTAAGTGACAAAATCAGTCTGGATTATGGACAGCAGATGACATGGGTAACAAAAACATGAACAGAGCAAGCTCCATTTCAGTATAAAGATGGCTAAGTAAAAAAGTCAGCTTTCAGAACTTAACACAGTAAAACATGGAGAATAAACCTTATGAGGAGCAACTAAAGGAGCTGTTTAGTTTGAAACAGGAGGCTGAAGGGAGATCTCATGGCTGTCTGCAGCTACCTGAAAGGAAGTTGAGGGGAGGTTGGTGCTGGTCCTTTCTCACAGGTAGTAAGTAGTAGAACAAAAGGGAATGGCATCAAGCCATGAATGGGTAGATTTGGATTGGACATTAGGAAAAAAATATTCAGGGAAAAAGTGGTCAGGCATTGGAATGAGCTGCCCAGGGAGCTGGCTGAAGCACCAACCCTGGATGTGTTTAAAAGTCACTTGGATGTGGTGCTTGGGGCTATGGTTTAGGATGAACCTTGTAGAGGTTGGACTTGGTGATCCTGAGGGGCTTGTGCAACCTGAATGTGTCTGTGATTCTGTGAAGCTAAAGTATTTCATAAGCTGAAAGTACTTACATCTCAATTTGTCCAGGATTTTACCACCACACATTGTTGCTAACATAGCTTTCACTGAGAACACTGTCAGCTTCCCATGGCCCTCACTGTGGGGAAAAAAAAACATTACTTGGTAAGCAATTGCTACATGGAAAGAGAAGTAACAAAACCACTTCAGGCCTAGGAAGGAAATGCCCTCCATTAACTACCAAAATCTGCCAAACTCTATTTTAGGTAACATGAAGCCAGTGACAACACTAACAGCATTTCTGGTATCTTGGAAGAGTTAACAAGTGCCTCATCACACATCAAATTTCCTTGCAGAATTATGACAAATGCACAGCTTAAAGAGACTACATTTGCCTCCTTCATCCCATCACTGTCCTGGAAAAAAAAGTAACATGCTAATTAAATTTCTCATTAAACCCCATTTGTTCACTGTAAAAGAAATCTCACTTTTACCTCTGCTACCCTTTGTTAGTCGCTATAAATTCTTACTCTTTGATTTAAGAAGCTCTGATGCTCAGATATACATTTCATTCCACAAAGAGTTCAGTGACTGATGGCTAAAGGAGAAGCTGAATATATCACATAGAGCAGGAGTGATATGAACAATGTTTTATTCCACTTTAAGTTAATAAAGCTGCTCTGCTATCAGAACAGATGGCACACTAGGGAATTCTTTTCAAGAGGAAATGAATTTGTCTCTATGGGAAGTATGAAGAAGGCCATTCAGCAGAGTATGAGATGCAGAAGCAGCTACATGTATTATTCCTGTTAGCAGAAAGAAAGATAGGGATGAAATTATGAGGGAATTAAGTCACCAGAAATGCAGAAGAAGGCTTGCTGGGTTAAAGCAGAGCACAGCTGATGGCAGTCAGATTCTCCAGCTTAGTGCTGGGCAGAAAGCACACACACCCTGCCCCTCTGCCTCTTGATTTCCTCTGACTGTCACAGTGACAAAGGAGTCAGAGAACCTCTGATATATGATTGACATTCTGGAACACAAACCCTATGAGGAGAGGCTGAGTGAGTTGGAGTTGTTCAGCCTGAAGAAGAGGAGGCTCAGGGCTGACCTCATTACTGTCTATGACTACCTGAAGGGAGGCTGTAGCCAGGTGGGGTTGGTCTCTTCTGCCAGGCAAGCAGCAACAGAAGAAGGGGACACAGTCTCAAGTTGTGCCGGGGGAGGTCTAGGCTGGATGTTAGGAGGAAGTTGTTGGCAGAGAGAGTGATTGGCATTGGAATGGGCTGCCCAGGGAGGTGGTGGAGTTGCCATCCCTGGAGGTGTTCAAGCAAAGCCTGGCTGAGGCACTTAGTGCCATGGTCTGGTTGACTGGACAGGGCTGGGTGCTAGGCTGGACTGGATGAGCTTGGAGGTCTCTTCCAACCTCCTTGATTCTATGATTCTAAGTATTATCTTCTGTTAGCAACTCCATGGTGAGGGGAAGGCTCTTAACCTAACAATACTTGAAATGTCAGCTGCTATTTCTCTAACACAGAGCCAGAGTATCTTTCAAATGTTCCTGCTACAGAAGGGAGATAACCTCCCCTAGAGCTACAGCTTCAGGAATATCTCTGAAGAGGAATGGCAATCCAAAGGCCATCACTTTACCTGTGACCCTCTCTTTGAAGAAGCTAAGCAAAGGAAGAAAATGAAACACATTAGATATTTATTTCAAGTTACATAAAGGTTAGGGAAAGGTAAAGATTTCAGCTCTCCCATTTTCTGTCTTCTCTCTTAAGCAGCTTTCTCAAAGGAGTAAGTGTGGAAAAATAAATAAGATTTGACCATGTCTCAAAACAGTTGCCTCAAAAATTCATGGCCTGCAAGCCTTGACCTCCACTTCTATCTAAACAAATCTTTCTAGCTGATTCTTAACTTAGACTCTCAGTCTCACTTCCTCTTTTCTTTTCAATAGGTAATTTTCTCCCGAGAGAGTTCAGCTCTGATTTAATTTCTAGAAGGAAAATCTCAAGTGACTAAAACCATCAATGTCTCCTCTCATGACACACACTTATCCTTGTAAGTTATTCTATGGTGCCTTTAGATAACAGGACTGCTTCTGCTGACCTTCTGTTTATTAATCAAGAAAAAACCCAAAACTCTTTCTCCTGCAGTCTGGCAGAGGTGTAACTTTAAGTATCTTCCCTAACTATCTTTCTACCCCATTGCTATTCAGTCTGCTGAATATCAAACAGAAAAGGGGCAGAATCTTCAGTATGATTTTGAAATCCTGGAACCATCAGGAGTTCTCAGGCTTTGAAAGAGAACTTGGGGGGGGGGGGGGGGCTTGTCTTGCATCCAGAAAGCTTCTTTCAGTTGCCTTAAGAAAGCCTCATCCTGTACATTTTCCAAACCAGGTGGTCTG
Source organism: Tricholaema leucomelas (assembly GCA_013400475.1). Lineage (NCBI taxonomy): Eukaryota > Metazoa > Chordata > Aves > Piciformes > Lybiidae > Tricholaema lacrymosa > Tricholaema leucomelas. The sequence continues at coordinate 271,392 of WAAF01004552.1, forward strand.
CAGCAGACACTGACATCAGTGATGTTCATATCAGCCTGCCCACTAATCCTGACTCAAGCTCCCAGCTGGCTCACCATCCGTCCCCAGGCAGAGCTCCATGCACTCCAGCCACTGACTCACAGAAAAGGCTACTTGCCCTCCTGCTCTGTTCCTCTTCAAGAGCCTGTTGCAGCACTGCAGCTGTGTCAGCTCTCCTATCATGTCCTCCTTAGAAGAATCAGATCTGGCTTTCCCCCGTGCTGCACACAGTAGTGTCTCAGAGACACCTGGTCAGGCTGATTGCCCAGCAAAGGCATGAGAGCCTTCTGCACAACACTGGTCTGAAAGCACTTCTATGCATCTGCTTTAAGTGAGTTCCTTCCAGCCCTGCTCTGCTGGTCACAAGGGTCCTCCTAATGGCATCACTCCACGATGCTCACCAACTCACTCTCTTGTTTGCTGGTGTCCTGGTTTGAGCTAGAGCAGAACTAATTCTGTTCAGTGATTTGACTTCCCAGCTGAGTCTTTTCTCAGTGACAGCAATTTCTGATGTTACTAGCATGTTTTTGCAGACAGTGTCTGCTTCTAGGAGTGATAATGTTGATGTTTAGAGTTATTGCCAAGGACTGGGGTGCAGACAGGCTCTTATTTGTGCTTGCTCCTATGGAACCCAAGGTCACTCCTAAATCTTGTGTGCCTTGTCCATAGAATTGCAAAGATTGGGGGTGCAGTGAGAGGTGACACCTGAAGGGAGAAGCAGACAGGACAGGTGACCCTAAACTGATCAACAAAGGATTTTATTCCATGGACATCATTTTCAGTGTAAGGTTGAGGGACCACAAGGGTCAAGGCTCTTCTTCAACAGTCACTGTCTGAGAAGGACTCTGTTCATTCTGCCCTTGATCCTGATTTGCATGTTCCTGAATCCAGTTCCAGAATCCAGTTGCTGAGTCCAGTCTGGAACTTCTCCAGTGCCTGCCTACAGCATCAGTGGTAATGGTGACATCACTGCCAACAGGGGCCTGAGCTCAGTATTGGTTTGTATGCATTTGTATCTATTTCATTTTATTGTTATTCTATTCATTAGAGCTGATCTACTTTTCTTTTCCAAGCCATAAGTCTTTCTCCCTTACTCTCTTCCTCTTCCCTTTGGGAAGGGAAAGGAGTATCATAGAGAGCATCTGTCACCCATCTGGAGGCCAGCCCAGCCCTAACCCTTCACAGTTAGTCATCCTCTCCCTCCTCCTTATTACACACTACTTTGTTGCCAGCATATAGTGTGGTTTGATAATTTAATTTAAATTAAAAAGTTGTTCACTCACTGTGAAATAAAATCAACCAGGTTGGAAGAGACTTCCAACATCTTCCAGTCCAACCTATCACCCAGCCCTACCCAATCAAGAAAAATGTGATATCTAGGAATGATGAAATCAAAACCTGACTGCTCTGAAACAGCCAGAGAGGCTCAGGGGATGAGCCTGAGCTGCCAGTAATGAGTTAAGAACTTTGAAAAGCCATGAGAGGATACTGGAAAAAACAGACCAGGAACAAAGTGTCCCAAAGCTCTGTGGGAGAAAGAAGCAAAGAACAGCACAGCTCCTCCTTACAGCTGACTGCGGATGCAGCAGGAACCATCATTTCTGCACCACTGTGAGTGATGTCGTTCTGTGGGTCCCACTGAAGTGTTCTTTGTGCTCTAAGATAAGCTCTGACTGAAATACTATCATGGGGAAGGTGCTAGTAAAAGACTTTGATTCCTGTCCCTGCTTGGTGCAAAGCTGATGACTTCGTGACGTTATCACCAGCACCATGCTGTAAGAAGCTGCCTTGCTATGTTCATTCCAACAACCACACTGCTGCCCTGATGATACAGTTCCAGCTCTACAGTTCTTTTATAGTTCTTCTTAAAACATAGAGTAATTTGGGTTGGAAGGGATTTTAAAGGTCATCTAGTTTCAACTCTCCTGCAGAGTCTTGGACAACTCCTGCTAGACCACACTCCTCTAAGTTCCATCCTAGACCACACTCCTCTAAGTTCCATCCAACCTGACCTTGAAACACTTTCAGGGTTGGAGCCTCCACAAATTCTCTAGGCAACCTGTTACAGCTTAAAAGGCTGCTATAAGGTCTCCCTAGAATGATGTCTTCTCCAGGATCCACAACACCAACTCTCTCAGCCTGTCTTCACAGGAGAGGTGCTCCAGCCATCTGATCACCTTTGTGGCCCTCCTCTGGACTTGCTCTAACAGTTTCATGCCCTTATTGTGTTGGGGGCTCCAAATTAGACACAGCACTACAGGTGGGGTCTCACCAGAGGGGCATAATCCCCTCTCTCCACCCGCTAGCCATACTGCCCAGGATGCGATTGGCTTCTGTGCTGTGAGTGCACTTCGTCAGCTCCTGTCCAGCTTTTCACTCACCAGCACCCCAAGTCCTTCTCTGAAGGGCTGCTCTCTATCCATCCTCCTCTCAGCCTAGATTTGTGCTTCGGTGCTGTCGACCACACTGATGAACTCCTGAAGAGGGAGCCTCAGCCCTACCTCTCCTTTTACTGTTGGTTCTCCCACTGCTCCGCGCAGCATCCCAGCTTCTCTCTTGATCCCAAATGCCAGGCAGAGGGAGCTGAAGGGGATCTGTCACACTGTGCTGGGATCCAGCCCTCTGCTTGAGTTCCAGAAGAGGCACAGCTTGCAGAGCTGGGGGGCAGAAAAACCTATCTCTGACTAAAGCCTCAATCTTTTGAGCCAGTTCCTAAACCACAACCATTTCTATTTTTAAATTCTACCTTTTCTACTGTGACCTGTCTCAGAATAACTAAACCCATCAGCTAAATCTTACAACTTGTTTCACAACTAGAACCAAATCACAACTGAACAGCAAAATACACATTTGATTCTGTTGTCATAGCTGTCTTCCTGCTCTGAGCTTTAGGTTGTTTGTCCTCAGTGAGACAGAAATTGTTCTGAAGTCTTGGACTTCCTCGGGCTTCCTTTTTGGTGATGATAAGGTTAAGAAAGGATCAAAGCCTGGACATTACAGGCAAAGCAACTCTTTGGTATATTCACTGTTGCAAACTGTCTTAGCTAAAAGCCTGTGACAGTATCCTGGCCACAAGCAGTCCTCTACTACTAGGAGAGGGCAAAAGCAGAAGAAAGGTAAGACTGAAACAAACTGCTAGGAGAGGGCAAAAGCAGAAGAAAGATAAGACTGAAACAATATCTGACATGAAAAAGGGAAGACAAAAGAAAGTGCTAAATCACAGTGAAAGATTTGCAGCTGCTACTCAGAGAACCCACCCAGACACACCTACTTAAGATCATCAGCAAACCGAACCGTGAGGAAAGAGGCTACAAAAGAAGCTCATAGAGGTGAGCAAAAGGAACTGCCTGGACAGTCTCCTGAATGAGCAATCAAGTTTCTTCCAGTCTAGGAATGAGAATTAGCTTTCATGGGGTCACAGCATGTTAGAATGGGATAGCAGTTGCATTACAAAATGGTCTTGTGGATCAAGAGTTAGTAAAACACTTTGCACTTTTTGACAGCAGTGCTACACCACCGAGCGGTTAACATCACGTTCTACCACAGCCTGCAGAGCACCGTTTCACTTCATCTTCGGGTCAGACACACTGCACACAGCAGCCTGCCACTTACAGAGGGCACTAACCCATCTTTCTTAAGAAAGCAGGTTTTGAGAGCACGCACTGCTACTGCGGCAATGGCAACCTCTGCAGGCACCAGCACAATACTCAACCCAAGCGTGCACCTGCGGCACACCATTTCGTGAACTTCAGAAACAGCATGCGGACAGCTTGCCAGACTCATGCAGTTGTTGGCTGCATTCAGCTAACTAAAAAAGAAAATTAGTTTAAGAGGAGTTACTAGCCTGTCATATGCTGCTATCATGAAGTTGAGGAGGAGGCTGATGGATTGCTCTACACTGATTTGGTGAGTAGAAGGAAGGCGTTTGTTTAGCTGGTAGTAGATGGATGAAATGATTGTTTCTAGTCGAGACACGTTGATCTCTGTGTTATGATCCAAAGTGTTAAGGCCATTATCTCGGAAGGCTTCAATCATATTCCAGATATCAACAAGATGAACTAAAAATAAAGGAAAAAAAATTAACTTCTCTTCTGCAATGCATGCAAGCTTACTTTTATGGTACTGTTTCTGCTTACGGAGTTAGCTTTTATTCTGGAATGAACAGTTACGTATTTGTACTCATAGGGTATTTACATTCGTAGCTCCTGTCAGCTAGTTTAAAGTAACAGAACAGTGCCCAGACATCTTGAATGCCTTTTATTCCACCCTTTGACCTCTGGGTGCTCTGAGAGAGCAAATTCCTAAAGGAGAACTTCCTAAAGTGATCTTCCATCATCAGGGCAGCCAATTAGGTATCTCCATCTGAAAGACACATCAGCCATATTCTACATTCACTACAATCTAGTTACAATAGCTTTGAACATCCTGACTTTGACTAGTGTTTGAGTACTGAGGGAGGAAGTTGATGTTCCAGTTAAACTACAGCTATGTCTAGTTGATCCAGTTGCCAAGTCCAGAGCACAACACCTTGTAAACACAGGTCTTCAATTCCAAAGTGTTCCTCTAAATTACCCTGCCATATCTTAGCACATATCTAAGAAGTGTTAACAGTGTAGAGAAAAAGGTTTTCAAACCCACACTGAGTATCTGCAGAACCACACTAAATAACATTTTTAAATGTTTCAAACCTTGAAAAGTAGGTATGAGAGTGGGAGAAGACATCTAAGGATCAAAGGAAATCCTCCACTCCAAAGTGAATGTGATCCAACAGTTACAAAGGACAGACTTAACTTGCTAACTTCACACCTTTCCTTAACTTTTAAAACAAGGCTCTGAAGTAAGAGTGTGAGCTTTATCATTTCACAGAATCATAGAATGTTTTGAGTGGGCAGGCACCTTTAAAGGTCATCTAGTCCAACTCACTCTGCAGTCAGCCAGGACATCTTTGACTACGGCAGGTTGCTCAGAGCCCCATCCAACCACAGCTGGAATGGTTCCAGGGATGGGGCAACTACCACCTGTCTGGGCAAGCTGGGCTAGAGTCCCACTACTCTCATTGTAAACAATTTCTTTCTTCTCTCTAGCCTGAATCTCTCCTCATTTAGCCTAAAACCATCACCCTTTGTCCTGTCACAAAAGATCCTGCCAAAAAAGTCTATCACCAGCTTTCTGATAGGTCCCTGTAAATACTGAGAGGCCACAATTAGGCCTTCCCAGAGTCTTCTCTTCTCCAGGATGAACAAACCCAACTCTCTCAGCCTGTCCTCAGCCCTTGGATCTTTTCTGTGGCCCTTCTGACATAAAACTAATCTTACAGTTTCTCACATAAAAACCACACAATGATAAGAACCAGGCTGCCTCTTCCCAGCAAGCATAAGCCCCTGGATCACCCTGCATCCAAAGATGACGAATGCACAGTCATCTACACATACACACATGGGAAAGGTTACTCAAGGCATATGCATGGCATCAGTGAGTTGGGCCCAAAGTGTGCAGTGCAGTATCCTCAGCATTTCTTAATACCTCTCTATCGATTTAGAGAGGTTTTTGATTCAAAAGCAAGAATTACAGACCAGGACTAACTCTTTTCCACAGGGACAAAAAAGTTGGAAGCCATCCACAAATAAAAGGCACAGGGGGTTGTCACCACAGCCCTGAGACACCAATGGCCTAGGGACAGCTGTGCTGAAGTGGCACATGTCCTCTAGAGGTTTCCTCAGCTGATGTCCTGCCCTCTTCCACACCAGACACATGCCAATTCCACTGCACTGGAATCTTCCTGCATACATCAGTCTGCTCCACTTTTTGCCACATCCAGTTCAACACCAGTAGCAGATCGCGGAGTAGGATCATCTATTTACCCTTGAATCGATCCTTGCTTTGGTATACAAAGTCAAAGCACCACAGAAGAGAATGAGAAAACTGACACTGACTACACTGACTAATATGGTATGAACAGAGAATTCTTTATGTTGCTAGATTTCTTCTATGCCACCATAATCAGATCCAGTCACTTCCACGCTGCATCGCCAGACTCAACAGCTGTGCCTCGCTATGGGGTGGTTTGTGTGCACCACGACAGAACAGAAGCTCCAACAGCTCGAGATTGCTCACATCCAACACTCAAGGCAACTGAAATACATTGAGCTGCCCCATATATTTTAAAGTTTTGAAACATTAAAGAATAAAAGTGAAGATGTTAAAGAGCACTGGACAAAGACTGCTGCCTCTTTTTAATAATATCTTTAGTCTCTGGTTCATTTAAGCAACAGCTACCATTGACAAAACATCACTCACTCTGGCTACACTTCAAATTGACAGGGGTAGCTCATTTGAAACAGTCATGCAGGAGGAATTTTGGAAGATGAAAAGAGTAATTGCAACTTACGATTACATCTTTTCTGCACGAAGCGCAGCTTACAGGCCGTTCGATATGTTGAAAGTCTGATGACATCAAAGTTCTGTGCTCCTAGGAAGAAAGAAAAAGGTGCTGGTTTTCTTTCCTCTGCAACATTCAGACAGGAGGACTTCAAAAATAGTATCAGTGTTTTCTCACAGGCATCACCTTAGTCACAGAAATAGAGTCATAGAATGGTTTAGGTTGGAAAGGACCTCAAAGATCATCCAGTTCCAATCCCCTGCCATAGGCAGGGACACCTCCCACTAGAACAGGTTGCTCAAGGCCAAATGTGATGAAGAGCCACGAAGATGATCAGAGGGCTGGAGCACCTCTGCTATGAGGACAGGCTGAGAGAGTTGGGGCTCTTCAGCCTGGAGAAGAGAAAGCTTCGAGGAGACCTTAGAGTGGCTTTCCAGGATCTGAAGGGAGCCTACAGGAAAGCTGGGGAGGGACTATTTNATAGCAAAGTGATTTTCAGCAGTGTATTATAAATTGACCTCAGTTTGAAACTGACATGAGTTACTGTGGTGGCCAAGAAGGCTAACAGCATCCTGGCTTGGATCAGCAATAGTGTGGCCAGCAGGACTAGGTCAGGAATTGTTCCTCCTGTACTGGACACTGGTAAGGTCACACCTCAAATACTGGGTTCAGTTTTGGGTCCCTCACTCCAAGAAGAACATTGAGGTGGTGAAGCATGTCTAAAGAAGGGCAATGGAGCTCTTGAAGGGTCTAGTGCATGAGTCTTGTGAGAAGCAACTGCAGGAACTGGAGTTATTGAGCCTGGAGAAAACAAGGCTGAGGGGAGACTTTCTCACTCTCTACAGCTCCCTGCAAAGAGGCTGGAGCGAGGCGAGGCTCAGTCTCTTCTCACGGGTAACAAGGAACAGGACAAGAGGAAACAGCCTCAAGTTCTGCCAGGGTAGGTTTAAGTTGGAAATGAGGAACAAGTTCTTCCCAAACAGGGTTGTCAAGGCCTGGAACAGGCTGCCCAGGGCAGTGGTTATCCCCATCCCTGGAGGGGTTTAAAAGCCATGTAGATGTGGTGCTGAGGAACGTGGTTTAGCGATGACCTGGCAGTGCTGGGTCAACGGTTGGACTGAATGATCTTAAAGGTCTTTTCCAACCTAAAAGATTCTACTATTATCTTCAAAAGGAGCAAGAATTAAGTGGTGAGTGGTTAAGGAAGATGATTGTGCTGATGCATCATTGTTGCATTTCCCCTCTGTACCCTCTCCAGCCAGAGTCTCTCCTGTGCTGAGGATCCCAGAGCCAGTCACAGCACTGCAGGTGGGATCCGAATAGAACAGAGCAGAGGGGCAGAATCACCTCACTTAACCTCCTGGCTGTGCTGCTTTGGATGTAGTCCAGGAGACAGTTTGCTTCTGGCCTGTGAGCACACACTGCCAACTCCTGTGCAGTTTTTCAGCCACGAGCAGCCTCCAGTCCTTCTTCAGAGGGCTACTCTACATCACTTCATTCTCCATCCTGAATTACAACCAGGGACTGCCCTGACCCAGGTGCAGGACCTTGACCTTGTTGACCCTCAGAAGGTTCTCATGGACCCACTTCTTGCACCTGTCTTGGTCCCTCTGAATGTTGATCAAGAGCAAATGGTCACTGACTATATTGATTTTACACACTGCACATCTACTCTGAGTATGAAACTCACCTAGAAGGAAAAACATTTCTGTGTTCACTTTGTAACGAAATATTCCACTACAAGACAGGTGAAGCTTGGAGACCTTAAACTTCTCATACCAACATGCCAAAGGGTTTTACAAAGAAAGGCAGCTCAGAATGTCTACACACCAGCACTGCCACTGATCAGACTGGATGTGAGGAGCAAGTTCTTCAGCATGAGAGTGGCGAGAGGCTGGAATGGGTTGCCCAGATTGGTGGTTGAGGCCCCATGCCTGGATGAGTTTAAGGCCAGGCTGGATGAGGCTGTGGGCAGCCTGCTCTACAGTAGGGTGTCCCTGCCCATGGCAAGGGGGTTGGAACTGGCTGATGCTTGTGGTGCCTTCCAACCCTGACTGATTCTATGATTCTATGATGATGAACAGCAAGAACCGCAGCTGCAAAAAAAGAGGACACCTTGTATAGAGATCAGAAGAAGAATTCTGAGTATTTTTAACAATTTGGCCAAAACTCCAAACTATCAAGGCCATTTCACAGAATTATAGAAGCAACCAGCTTGGAAGAGACTTCCAAGCTCATCCAGTCCAACCTATCTCTCAGCCCTATCCAATCAACTAGACCATGGCACTAAGTGCCTCATCCAGGCTTTCTTCTGTACTAACTGATGACAAGATGACTCCAACGCTCAAAAGTGACAAGGCAAATGTCATACTCTGAGGCACTTTGTCAAAGCATTTTGAGTGCAGAAGTCCTATCATAATTTTAAATGTTCTAATGAATCAATCATAAAATCAACCAGGTTGGAAGAGACTCCAAGCTCATCCAGTCCAAGCTAGCACCCAGTCCTATCCAGTCAACTAGACCGTGGCACTAAGTGCCTCATCCAGGTTTTGCTTCAACACCTCCAGGGACAGCAACTCCACCACCTCCCTGGGCAGCCCATTCCAATGCCAATCACTCTCTCTGCCAACAGTTTCTTCCTAACATCCAGCCTAGACCTCCCCCGGCACAACTTGAGACTCTGTCCCCTTGTTCTGTTGCCTCTTGCCTGGCAGAAGAGCCCAACCCCACCTGGCTACAGCCTCCCTTCAGGTACTTGTAGACAGCAATGAGATCTCCCCTGAGCCTTCTCTTCTCCAGACTAAACAAACCCAGCTCCCTCAGCCTCGGAAATGAGATTTCATCCATGATATCACACACAGTTCAGTCATTTTTGCTTATGTAAAACTAAACAGAGGCTGAGAAGAGCACAAGATGAGGTGCAGGGCAGGGAGACCACAGGAGTTACCTTGTGCCATATGTTGGACAAGCCAAGTAGGGACATGACTATAAATTCAAGATGGGAATGTGGGGAGAAACACACTCCAAGATCAGTCTCACATGGGAAGAAGCAGATATAGATCAGCCTGGAATTAAACTGTTCCTGAAATTACAAGATGCTTATCATCACACTAAGGATGTTACTCTGGAATTCCTTCAACAAAATAGCACAAATAGCACTATTGTTTTAAGCCAGACCTTCATCAGCCTGTAACTGGAATTATAGGATGTCCTTGCCTAATCTAGAGTGTCAAAGAATCAAAGAACGCTTTGGGTGGGAAGAGGTCTTTGGAGGTTATCTAGTCCAACCCTCCTGCAGTCAGCAGAAACATAAGCAACTATACCAAGTTGTATATGACCAGAGTCCCACCCAGCCTGACCTGAAATAGTTCCAGGAATGAGGTATCTATGACTCCAGGCAAGGTGAGCCACTGTCTCTCCACCATCAACATGACATATTCTTCCTTCTATCTAGCCTAAATCTCCCTCTTTGAGTTTCAAACCATCACTCCTTGTCCTGTCACAGCAGGCCCTGCTAAAAAGTCTGTCCCCATCTTTCTTATAAGTCCCTTTTAAGTACAAAAGTCGAGTTCCCAAACCCCTCAAACTGCTTCTTTTCTGAATCACACCAGAATTACAGTGCAGTTTTGTGTTTACAGTGCAGGTCTAGTTGTTTTTTGGGTTTTTTTTAAGGTAAAAGGTGACCTGTCTGTTGTCATTACTTATTTTAATAGTTGCCCACACACTTTAGATACTGCCATATGCAAGGCACAAGTTTTACTTTCAAAAGGAGCTTCACAAATCCTATAAATGAAGGCTCTTTTAGGCAGCTGTCACCCACCTCTTGTATTCTTCTCCTGACCAGAACCCAGGACACTTTTCTCTAGATGAGGCAATGGTCTTGTGGAAACAAGATGTAAATGATCTGGTAGAACTATCACAGTGAAGCTCTGACTAAAGAATAAGTGACATTACGTCATGCAGTGGCTTACTTACTCATTTCCATGAACAGCTGTCTCTTCTCTGCCATTGTCCTCCTCCTCTTCCCACTCTCCTCAATCATTCTGAGGATAAAAAAAAGGCAAACACTGTTGGTGCTAGAATTTCTGTTAGAAGAGCAACTTACTGTGAACAACATGATTTTTTTTAACCCTCAACTAACAGTTTGATTGTGTTTAGTAGATGAAAAAAAAAGCAGTAGAGAGACAGGTATGTCTTTGTAACAGTCCTGCTTCACAGCAGATACACTTTCACAGAAGCACAGAATTCTTTCAGTGGCAAAAGATCTCTTAAGATCATCAAGTCTAATAGTCAACCTAAGATCACTACGGCCATTCAATCACATCCCAAAGTGCCATTCTTGATTGACTCCAGTCACGGTGACTCAAGCACTTCCCTGGGCAGCCCTTAGCACTGTCAGCAGGTTTGCTGACAACACCAAGCTGGATGGAGTGGCTGACACACTGGGGAGTTGTGCTGCCATTCAGTGAGACTTAGGCTGGAGAGTTGGGCAGGGAGAAATTGAATGAAGTTCAGCAGGGGCAAGTACAGAGTCATGAACCTGGGAAAGAACAATCCCATGTATCAATATAGGATGGGGACTGACATATGGAGAGCAGTGAAGGGCAGAAGGACATGGGAGTCCTGGTGAATGGAAGGATGCCCATGAGTCAGTAGTATGCTCTTGTGGCCAGGAAGGCCTGGGGAAGATTTTTTTCCCTGTGAGGCTGACAGAGCACTGGAACAGGCTGCCCAGGGAGGTTGTGGAGTCTCCCTCTCTGGAGATATTCAAGAACTGCCTGGACGCATTCCAGTGTGATCTGATGTAGGTGACCCTGCTCTGGCAGGGGGCCTGGACCAGATGATCTTTCCAGGTCCCTTCCAGCCCCTGACATTCTATGATTCTATGATTCCAATGCCTGACCACTCTTGCAGTAAAGACAATCTAAACCTTTCTGGCACAAAATTTCAAGCCATTTCCTCTCATTCTATCATAGAACTACAGAATCAGTCAGGGTTGGAAGGGACCACAAGGATCATCTACTAAGGAGAATAGACTGACCCCTACCTCACTCATTTCAGGGCACTGTAGAGAGTGAGATGGTCTCCTCTTGTTTTCTCCAGGCTGGACAAACCCCAGTTCCCTCAGCTGCTCCTCACAAGACTTGTCCTCTAGACCCTTCACTAACTTCATTACCCTTCTTTGGACATCCTCAGCATCCTTCTTGGAGTGAAGAGCCCAACACTGACCCTAGTATTTGAGGTGCAGCCTCATCCAGTATAAAGGGAAAACATATTAAAGCTTACATCCCATGATAAGGAGGCACAAGGACACTTCAGTACCTGTGACAGCTAGAAGAGCTATTTTTAGACCTAAAAGGCACATGCTAAATTTTAGTCAACTTACTTCAGTATCAGTGTAATAGTTCACTTAAAATTAACCCCATTATATTACTTGATTACCAGGCTCACCAATTAAGTGTTTTGGTTTGTTCTGTTTTAATGTCTTAACAAAAAAAAAAAAAAAAAACAAAAAAAAAAAACAAACCAGAAAACAGTCAAAAAGAAGCAAATAATTATTCTCCAATTACATCAGAACTTAACTCTGAGGGATTTCACCAGCTCATCCTCCCACGACATGGTAGGACAGATTTCATGAGGATTAAATGTCAACCAAGAAAGAGAAAGTTGTGTCTTGGCACTTAATATACACTCTCTGATTAACAGTTTCCCTCAGCAGTTGTCCCTTGCCTGTTAATTATTCTTCTTGAAAGCCAGCAAAACCTTTTTTTCCTTAAAGAAGAAAATGAGCCTCTGGTGGGATAGTCTGCAAGTATCTTTTATTACCCTAATTGTTCCTGATTTAGAAAATCACAGACTCAGAACCAATATGCTTCTGTGTTTTCACAGATTCACAGATTGCACTGGGTTTGGAAGGGACCCTCAAAGGTCATCTTATCCAGCACCCCTGCAGGGAGCAGGGACATCTCCAACTAGATCAGGCTGGTCCATGGCCACATCAAGTCTGATCTTGAATGTCTCTAGGGATAGGGCTACAACCACATTCCTGGGCAGCCTGTTCCAGTGTTTTACCACTCTCACTGTAAAGAACTTCCTCCTGATGTCCAACTAAAATCTCCTCTGCTCCAGTTTCAAACCATTGCCCCTTGTCCTATTGTTCCAAGCCCTTCTAAACAGTCCTTCCCCAGCCTTCCTGTGGGTCACCTTCAGATATTGAAATAGAACCCTAAGGTCTCTACAGAGCCTTCTCTTCTCCAGGCTGAACAGCCCCAGCTCTTTTAGCTTGTCTTCCCAGAAGAGGTGCTCCAGCCCTCTGATCATCTTTATGGCCCCGCTTTGGACCAATCCAGCAGGTCCATGCCCCTCTTGTGTTGGGGACCCTAGAACTGGCCACAGTACTCCAGATGAGGTGTCATCAGAGCAGAGTGGCAGAAGCACCTCTCTTGACCTGCTGGCCACATTGCATTTGATGCAGCCCAGAATGTGATTTGCCTTCTCGGCAGTGTTGGCTCATGTGCAGCTTCTCATCCACCAGTTCCCCCAAATCCTTTTCCACAGGGCTGCTCTCAAGTTCACCATCCCCCAGGCTGTACTGACCTTTGTTTTACTTAAAGGAGAAAAACCTCAATGACATTTTAGTAGATATGTAAAGTTTCCTTTTTGTTTTCAGCTTCCTAAACTAAATCACTTCCATTAAGTTAAATAACTACATGCAAACACAGTGTCTTACCTCCTCAGACAAGGTTCTTCACAACACCTTCTCACAAGCTCTAAAACACTGCAGCCAGAAGCAGGTGTTCAAATTGCTGGGCACATGGAAACTTTACTCAGGTGATTTATTTTGCTCACCTCCAAGGTTCAGCTATCCTCATACACTGTCTCAGGCTTAAAAGCTTTTAGAACTCACTCCTGCTGTCTTCATTCCCTCATCACATAAAACATGCATGTCATCTTGAAGAATGCCAGTTACTGTACCAGCAATTAGCTTTATTTCAAGAGCTAGTGCCTCTCTAAATTCCACAACAGATGGACTCCAAAGGATAGATGTGACCTTTTAAATTGTTTTCAGTAGAGACTATTTTATCAAGACATAAGGGACAGTAGCACTCGGGTTCTTCTGCAACACCAAAAAATCATGGTGACATTAAATGTTGTCCTCTGGCTTCAGGTGTAGGTGTCCCTCATGCCACCTTCCTAGCCCCCTGCTTCCAATTCCATCACATTTTTATGCAAAGCTGGAACCCATTCCTGGGGACTTGTCTAGCATCAGAGCAGCAAGATGGTGATAGTAAAGATACCATAACCACCACTTCTCCCAGTAATTACATACCAGATTCCAGCTAAACCCACAGGAGATGTCTCCCACCGTGCTTCCACAGAAGGCATGGAGACTCCCTACCAGCCAGGGAGAAAAAGCAGATGGCAACGCCAGACGTCCCCGTTCAGCACCCGTCAAGAGGCTGCACAAGGAGCACAGACGGGGATGAGGAGACGAACGGAGGTAGAGATGAAGCAGAAGATGAGACTAACACTTGTTCCTGGGCTGTAATCAATTTTGCTGCTTTTGGGGAACATGTACATTGGAAGTTATATTATAATACCCCAGGTCCTGGCCTTGGGTCACAACAACCCCATCACTGTCCAGTGCTTAGAAAGAGTGGCAGGAAACTACCCAGCAGAAAAGGACTTGGGGGTGTTGGTCTAGAGCCAGCTGAAGATGAGCCAAGATCATAGAATCGACCAGGTTGGAAGAGACCAAGATCATCCAGTCCAACCTATCACCCAGCCCTGTCCAGTCAACTACACCATGGCACTAAGTGCCTCATCCAGGCTTTTCTTCAACACCTCCAGGGATGGTGACTCCACCACCTCCCTGGGCAGCCAACAGCATCCTGGCTTAGATCAGCAATAGTGTGGCCAGCAGGATCAGGATAGTGCCCCTGTACTAGGCACTCAAATACTGGGTTCTGTTCTGGATCACTCACTTCAAGAAAACTGAAGGGCTAGAACATGTCCAAAGAAAGGGCAATGAACTGTCCAGAGCACAAGTCTTGTGAGAAGCAGGTAAGGGAACTGGAATTGTTTAGCCTGGGCTAAAAGAGACTCAGGGGAGACCTTCTCCCTCTGTACAACTCCCTGAAAGGAGGCTGGAGTAAGGCGAGGGTCAGTCTCTTCTTCCAAGCAGCAAGGAAAAGAGGAAATGGCCTCAAGTTGCATCAGGGGAGATTTAGGCTGGACATTAGGAATAACATCTTCCCCAAAAGGATTATCAAGGCCTGGAGCAGGATTGCCCAGGGCTGTAGTGGAATCCTCATCCCTGGAGAAGTTTAAAAGCTGTGTAGATGTGGTGGTGAGGGACATGGTTTAGCAGTGGACTCAGCAGTGTTAAGTTAATGGATGGACTCTATGATCTTAAAGGTCTTTTCCAGCCTAAATGATTCAATGATTACCACGATGCCAATCTCTGTCCCTGTAGATCCTTCATTGCCTTGCAGGCATCAGAATTTGAGGTTTTTAAAAGGCTGTTCAAGCTGCATGGACCAGAGTCACAGAACAGGACTGTGCATAATTCCCAGCTGAATAGATTTGATTGACCAGGACACAGACCTTCAAAATTCTAAAGGAGCTGGTGGCACCCTTCATGCTCTCTGCAAAGCAAATGAGTGAAGTATCTGCTTAGCAATGCCCTTGAAATGAGATCTGAATTAGTAAGCTGGTCATTCCATGATTATGAAGTGCTGCAGGGACATATCCATACAGCCTGATCAATCCATAGCTCAGGAATTACCTTGTACGGATTCTTCAGATGTGATCTCAGGAAAATCACATCCTAAGGAATGTTGTCTGAGGTCACAGAATCATAGAATGCATGAGACCATTATGCATGGCAAGGTACCTTTACATTTCATCTAGATGAACCTCCCTGCAGTGAGCTGGGACATCTTCAACCAGGGCATATTGCTCAGAGCCCAGTCTAATGTGACCTCTTCCAGGGATGGTGCATCTACCATCGCTCTGGGCAACCTGGGCCAGGGCCTCACCACCTCAACACAATAAAAAATTCTTCCTTCTCTCTAGTCTGAATCTCCTCCTTTTCAGTTTGAAACCATCAGCCCTTGTCCTGTAACAACAGGCCCTGTTCAAGAAAAGCCTGGATGAGGAACTTAGTGCCATGGTCTGGTTGACTGGACAGGGCTGGGTGACAGGTTGGACTGGATGAGCTTGCAGGTCACTTCCAACCTGGTTGATTCTATGATCTTTCTTATCAACCCTTTGAAGTACTGAAAGGCCACAGTAAACTCTTCCTTCTCCAACTGCAATTCAACCTCCTCCAACTCCAACTCAACCTCCTCCAGGTTTCTTGCCTTTCTTGAAGGGAGCAAAAGATTTAACATTTTCTAATAGCTCAGCAGTCCTGTACCTGCTCACCAAGCAGATCAAACATTACTACTTAGATTCACAATCTCTCCCTGATGATTCTTTCCTACTATTACATATCTCAATTACCTAATAATATATATCTCAATTCAAGATAATGTGTCCAGAGAACTCTACAGCCTGTCCAGGTCTCACTGAATGACTCTACACTTTCCTTTGTTGAACTTCAAGAAGTTCCTGCTCACTCTCTGGTCAGCCAACATCTGCTGTAGTTTATGACAGCAATGCAGTTACCCTGGGGATGCCAGCATTACAAGGAATCAACTGATCTGTGATCTTCACCTGGCTACAACTTCCCTTCAGGTAGTTGTAGACAGCAATGACGTCAGCCCTAAGCCTCCTCTTCTGCAGGCTGCACACCCCCAGCTCCCTCAGCCTCTCCTCACAGGGCTGTGCTCCAGGCCCCTCAAAAGCTCTGTTGCCCTTCTCTGGACACCTTCCAGCACCTCAACATCTCTCTTGAATTGAGGAGCCCAGAACTGGAAACAGCACTCAAGCTGTGGCCTGACCAGTGCTGAGTACAGGGGCAGAGTAACCTCCCTTGTCCTGCTGGCCACACTGTTCCTGAGCCAGGCCAGGATGCCATTGGCTCTCTTGGCCATCTGGGCACACTGCTGGCTCATCTTCAGCTACTTTCCACCAGCACCCCCAGGTCTCTTTCTTCCTGGCTGCTCTCCAGCCACTCTGGCCCCAGCCTGTAGTGCTGCTTGGGGTTGTTGTGGCCACAGTGTAGAACTCTGCACTTGTCCTTCTTAAATCTCATCCCATTGGCCTCCATCTACCCATCCAGCCTGGCCAGGTCCCTCTGCAGGGCTCCCCCACCCTCCAACAGACCTATGCCTGCTTGGATAGGGCTGCACTGGATGATCTTCATTGCATAAGTTGGACTGGATGATCTTGGAGGTCTCATCCAACCTGACTGATTCCATGATTCTCTACTACTCAAAATCACAACCTTGCTCTCAGGGCAGTAAGATCCATTTTTCTTACTCTATCCGGAGGCATCCTTAGCAGTAAGATGATGTGGTTTGATTTTGCTTCCCCTTTCCCTACTCTAATGTCTTACAAACTAGAAATCTCTGTTATGTGACACAAAACAAATCCATTTCCTTCCTTGCTGACAAAAAGACACAGAAGTCACAATCAAATTAAATATTATACTCACAACTGAATCAAAAGGAAAACCACAGATTTGCCATTGGAATGGGCTGCCCAGGGAGGTGGTGGAGTCGCTGTCCCTGGAGGTGTTCAAGAAAAGACTGGATGAGGCCAGCAGGACAAGGGAGGTTATTCTGACCCGGAACTCAGAACTGGTTAGGTGACACCTTGAGTCCTGTGTCCAGTTCTGGGCTTCTCAGTTCAAGGGAGATGTTGAGGTACTGGAAGGTGTCCAGAGAAGGGCAAGGAAGCTGGTGAGAGGCCTGGAGCACAGCCCTGTGAGGAGAGGCTGAGGGAGCTGGGGGTGTGCAGCCTGCAGAAGAGGAAGAGTGACCTCATTATTGCCTACAACTCCCTGAAGGGAGGCTGTAGCCAGGTGGGGTTGGGCTCTTCTCCCAGGCAACCAGCAACAGAACAAGGGGACACAGTCTCAAGCTGTGCTGGGGGAGGTCTAGGCTTGATATGAGGAGTAATTTCTTGTCAGAGAGGGTGACTGGTATTGGAATGGGCTGTCCAGGGAGGTGGTGGAGTTGCCATCCCTGGAGGTGTTGAAGCAAAGCCTGGCTAAGGCACTTAGTGCCATAGAATAGAATAGAATAGAATCAACCAGGTTGGAAGAGACCTCCAAGATCATCCAGTCCAACCTAGCACCCAGCCCTATCCAGTCAACCAGACCATGGCACTAAGTGCCTCAGCCAGGCTTTTCCTGAACACCCCCAGGCACAGTGACTCCACCACCTCCCTGGGCAGCCCAT